>WNGS01018112.1:0-13445 GCA_020271785.1 Procambarus virginalis | reverse complement strand
TGGTACAAGGTACACTGCTGGTACAAGGTACACACCTGCTGTACAAGGTACACACCTGCTGGTACAAGGTACAGACCTGTTGGTACAAGGTACAGACCTGTTGGTACAAGGTACAGACCTGCTGGTACAAGGTACAACACCTGCTGGTACAAGTACACACCTGCTGGTACAAGGTACACACCTGCTGGTACAAGGTACACACCTGCTGTTACAAGGTACAGACCTGCTGGTACAAGGTACAGACCTGCTGGTACAAGGTACAGACCTGCTGGTACAAGGTACAGACCTGCTGTTACAAGGTACAGACCTGCTGGTACAAGGTACACACCTGCTGGTACAAGGTACACACCTGCTGGTACAAGGTACACACCTGCTGGTACAAGGTACACACCTGCTGGTACAAGGTACACACCTGCTGGTACAAGGTACACACCTGCTGGTACAAGGTACAGACCTGCTGGTACAAGGTACAGACCTGCTGGTACAAGTACAGACCTGCTGGTACAAGGTACAGACCTGCTGGTACAAGGTACACACCTGCTGGTACAAGGTACACACCTGCTGTTATCTCTCACCTCACAAAGCTGAGGTCATTTGAGTTCACTATTTTTAAGGTTAGGGTTAAGCACCAGGCGGTGAAATATTGCACGTGGTGTACGTGAGTGTGGGCCACGTGTTCAGCTGCACGTGGTGTACGGGAGTGTGTGCACGTGTTCAGCTGCACGTGGTGTACGTGAGTGTGGGCCACGTGTTCAGCTGCACGTGTGTACGGGAGTGTGTGCACGTGTTCAGCTGCACGTGGTGTACGTGAGTGTGGGCCACGTGTTCAGCTGCACGTGGTGTACGGGAGTGTGTGCACGTGTTCAGCTGCACGTGGTGCACGTGAGTGTGGGCCACGTGTTCAGCTGCACGTGGTGTACGTGAGTGTGGGCCACGTGTTCAGCTGCACGTGGTGTACGTGAGTGTGCCCACGTGTTCAGCTGCACGTGGTGTACGTGAGTGTGGGCCACGTGTTCAGCTGCACGTGGTGTACGTGAGTGTGTGCACGTGTTCAGCTGCACGTGGTGTACGTGAGTGTGGGCCACGTGTTCAGCTGCACGTGGTGTACGTGAGTGTGGGCCACGTGTTCAGCTGCACGTGGTGTACGTGAGTGTGTGCACGTGTTCAGCTGCACGTGGTGTACGTGAGTGTGGGCCACGTGTTCAGCTGCACGTGGTGTACGTGAGTGTGGGCCACGTGTTCAGCTGCACGTGGTGTACGTGAGTGTGGGCCACGTGTTCAGCTGCACGTGGTGTACGTGAGTGTGGGCCACGTGTTCAGCTGCACGTGGTGTACGTGAGTGTGGGCCACGTGTTCAGCTGCACGTGGTGTACGTGAGTGTGGGCCACGTGTTCAGCTGCACGTGGTGTACGTGAGTGTGGGCCACGTGTTCAGCTGCACGTGGTGTACGGGAGTGTGGGCCACGTGTTCAGCTGCGCGTGGTGTACCCGCAGTGCCCTGACACACTTAAGGGGACAAGTCTGTCAGGAGGTCAACCTGACCTGACCTGACCTGACCCCCCCCCCCCCACCACACACCTGATCCCCCTCCCCCATGCCCAACCACTTGTATATAACTGTTGATTGACAGTTGAGAGGCGGGACCAAAGAGCCAAAGCTCAACCCCCGCAGGACAATTAGGTGAGTACTTGGGCTGGACGGTAGAGCGACGGTCTCGCTTCTTGCAGGTCACTGTTCAATCCCCGACCATCCAAGTGGTTGGGCACCATTCCTTCCCCCCGTCCCATCCCAAATCCTTATCCTGACCCCTTCCCAGTGCTAATTACGATTATATATATATATATATATATATATATATATATAATATATATATTATATATAATATAATATATATTGTATATATATATTATAATATATATATATATATATATATATATATATATATATATATATATATTAGTGTGTGTTTGTGTATTCCCCTAACTGCTTGCGGGGGTTGAGCTCTGGCTCTTTGGTCCCGCCTCTCAACTGTCAATCAACTGGTGTACAGGTTCCTGAGCCTATTGGGCTCTGTCATATCTACACTTAAACTGTGTATGGAGTCAGCCTCCACCACATCACTGCCTAATGTATGTGTGTGTGTGTGTGTGTGTGTGTGTGTGTGTGTGTGTGTGTGTGTGTGTGTGTGTGTGTGTGTGTGTGTGTGTGTGTGTGTGTGCGTATGTGTGTGTTTTAATTGTAGGCCTGTAATGGAGTTGTTTATTTTGATTGTGGCGGGCGGGAGTGAGCATGAGGAGTTAACTGGTACAATCAAGAAAACCATCAACTCACAACACATCACACTTGGCAACTACACCCTCTCACACCCCCCCTCTCCCGTCTCCATCTTGGGAGGACACGTGAAGGGGGGGGGAGGGAGAGGGAGGGTGTAGGAGGACCTAGGGAAGGTGTACCTACACTACCTCAGAGTGTATAGCCACTAGTGCTAGTGTAGTGTGGGGGGGGACACGTTGATACAAGCAGGTCACTTTGGGTCCCCATGTCCTGCCGCCGCCTCGTCCAGTACACGTGTGTGGCTCCCAGTACACCTGTGGTCGTCTGTACTGGCTCTCTCTCACCCCCCACTGATAACTGTCAACAGATGCTCCACTGGGAAGGGAATCAAAGCAATAGAATGAACTAGTGAATAGTTTAGTACAAGAACAGACGAATCGTGCGTTTGGCAGGCCAGTGTGGCATTACTGGGACCTTTGTTGAAGACAACAGAAAAGTCGTACACTAATATACGTAGTGGCGCATTCCTCTCTTTGTATTGTTCAATAATGCTTTCTTGTGCTGTTTATTCCTTTATATCACTTACTAATATCTCAACGAAAACTCTTTCCTGTCTACCCAGCGTCTTAAAGAAGCATGTGTCGACGTGCCTAGAGCCCTTGGCTGATGCAAGACCACGGCACGAATATCGAGACACCAAGAGACACTATGACACTAACACCACTAATATAGAGTGAGACACACTTGACACTTGAGACACACACACTTGAGAGAAAGTGTTGGAGGCAGAGTGTGGAGTACTCACCACCAGGCTGGTGATGGTTGGGGTGTCGAGTACAGGAGTACTGCTGCAGCTGCTGGTCGTCGTGGAGGTCGTGGTGGTCGTCACCCCGACGCCCTCCGCTATACTCGTCGCCACAGCTGTTATCGTCAAACTCACACTGGGCACTACGTCACTGTTGACGACGGCGGGGTGGTGCGCCACGCCACTGGTGAGGTGTGGCGGGGGTGAGGTGGTGGTGGTGACGGCGGTGGTCTGGGCGCGAGTGAACATGGTTGAGGGAGGTGGGTGGTAGTGGTGGTGGTGGTGGTGGGCCTCACGCGCCGACAGCTTCCTTACAGTCAGCCTGCCACACCAGGTGACTGTAAGGAAGCTGTCGGCGCGTGAGGCCCACCACCACCACCACCACTACCACCCACCTCCCTCAACCATGTTCACTCGCGCCCAGACCACCGCCGTCACCACCACCACCTCACCCCCGCCACACCTCACCAGTGGCGTGGCGCACCACCCCGCCGTCGTCAACAGTGACGTAGTGCCCAGTGTGAGTTTGACGATAACAGCTGTGGCGACGAGTATAGCGGAGGGCGTCGGGGTGACGACCACCACGACCTCCACGACGACCAGCAGCTGCAGCAGTACTCCTGTCCTCGACACCCCAACCATCACCAGCCTGGTGGTGAGTACTCCACACTCTGCCTCCAACACTTTCTCTCAAGTGTGTGTGTCTCAAGTGTCAAGTGTGTCTCACTCTATATTAGTGGTGTTAGTGTCATAGTGTCTCTTGGTGTCTCGATATTCGTGCCGTGGTCTTGCATCAGCCAAGGGCTCTAGGCACGTCGACACATGCTTCTTTAAGACGCTGGGTAGACAGGAAAGAGTTTTCGTTGAGATATTAGTAAGTGATATAAAGGAATAAACAGCACAAGAAAGCATTATTGAACAATACAAAGAGAGGAATGCGCCACTACGTATATTAGTGTACGACTTTTCTGTTGTCTTCAACAAAGGTCCCAGTAATGCCACACTGGCCTGCCAAACGCACGATTCGTCTGTTCTTGTACTAAACTATTCACTAGTTCATTCTATTGCTTTGATTCCCTTCCCAGTGGAGCATCTGTTGACAGTTATCAGTGGGGGGTGAGAGAGCCAGTACAGACGACCACAGGTGTACTGGGAGCCACACACGTGTACTGGACGAGGCGGCGGCAGGACATGGGGACCCAAAGTGACCTGCTTGTATCAACGTGTCCCCCCCACACTACACTAGCACTAGTGGCTATACACTCTGAGGTAGTGTAGGTACACCTTCCCTAGGTCCTCCTACACCCTCCCTCTCCCTCCCCCCCCCTTCACGTGTCCTCCCAAGATGGAGACGGGAGAGGGGGGGTGTGAGAGGGTGTAGTTGCCAAGTGTGATGTGTTGTGAGTTGATGGTTTTCTTGATTGTACCAGTTAACTCCTCATGCTCACTCCCGCCCGCCACAATCAAAATAAACAACTCCATTACAGCCTACAATTAAAACACACACATACGCACACACACACAACACACACACACACACCACACACCACACACACACACACACACACACACACACACACACACACACACACACACATACATTAGGCAGTGATGTGGTGGAGGCTGACTCCATACACAGTTTAAGTGTAGATATGACAGAGCCCAATAGGCTCAGGAACCTGTACACCAGTTGATTGACAGTTGAGAGGCGGGACCAAAGAGCCAGAGCTCAACCCCCGCAGCAGTTAGGGGAATACACAAACACACACTAATATATATATATATATTATATATATATATATATATATATATATTATAATATATATATACATATATATATATATTATAATATATTATATATATATATATATATATATATATATATATATATATATATATAATCGTAATTAGCACTGGGAAGGGGTCAGGATAAGGATTTGGGATGGGACGGGGGGAAGGAATGGTGCCCAACCACTTGGATGGTCGGGGATTGAACAGTGACCTGCAAGAAGCGAGACCGTCGCTCTACCGTCCAGCCCAAGTACTCACCTAATTGTCCTTGCGGGGGTTGAGCTTTGGCTCTTTGGTCCCGCCTCTCAACTGTCAATCAACAGTTATATACAAGTGGTTGGGCATGGGGGAGGGGGGATCAGGTGTGTGGTGGGGGGGGGGGGTCAGGTCAGGTCAGGTCAGGTTGACCTCCTGACAGACTTGTCCCCTTAAGTGTGTCAGGGCACTGCGGGTACACCACGCGCAGCTGAACACGTGGCCCACACTCCCGTACACCACGTGCAGCTGAACACGTGGCCCACACTCACGTACACCACGTGCAGCTGAACACGTGGCCCACACTCACGTACACCACGTGCAGCTGAACACGTGGCCCACACTCACGTACACCACGTGCAGCTGAACACGTGCCCACACTCACGTACACCACGTGCAGCTGAACACGTGGCCCACACTCACGTACACCACGTGCAGCTGAACACGTGGCCCACACTCACGTACACCACGTGCAGCTGAACACGTGGCCCACACTCACGTACACCACGTGCAGCTGAACACGTGCACACACTCACGTACACCACGTGCAGCTGAACACGTGGCCCACACTCACGTACACCACGTGCAGCTGAACACGTGGCCCACACTCACGTACACCACGTGCAGCTGAACACGTGCACACACTCACGTACACCACGTGCAGCTGAACACGTGGCCCACACTCACGTACACCACGTGCAGCTGAACACGTGGGCCACACTCACGTACACCACGTGCAGCTGAACACGTGGCCCACACTCACGTACACCACGTGCAGCTGAACACGTGGCCCACACTCACGTGCACCACGTGCAGCTGAACACGTGCACACACTCCCGTACACCACGTGCAGCTGAACACGTGGCCCACACTCACGTACACCACGTGCAGCTGAACACGTGCACACACTCCCGTACACCACGTGCAGCTGAACACGTGGCCCACACTCACGTACACCACGTGCAGCTGAACACGTGCACACACTCCCGTACACCACGTGCAGCTGAACACGTGGCCCACACTCACGTACACCACGTGCAATATTTCACCGCCTGGTGCTTAACCCTAACCTTAAAATAGTGAACTCAAATGACCTCAGCTTTGTGAGGTGAGAGATACAGCAGGTGTGTACCTTGTACCAGCAGGTGTGTACCTTGTACCAGCAGGTCTGTACCTTGTACCAGCAGGTCTGTACCTTGTACCAGCAGGTCTGTACCTTGTACCAGCAGGTCTGTACCTTGTACCAGCAGGTGTGTACCTTGTACCAGCAGGTGTGTACCTTGTACCAGCAGGTGTGTACCTTGTACCAGCAGGTGTGTACCTTGTACCAGCAGGTGTGTACCTTGTACCAGCAGGTGTGTACCTTGTACCAGCAGGTCTGTACCTTGTAACAGCAGGTCTGTACCTTGTACCAGCAGGTCTGTACCTTGTACCAGCAGGTCTGTACCTTGTACCAGCAGGTCTGTACCTTGTACCAGCAGGTGTGTACCTGTACCAGCAGGTGTGTACCTTGTACCAGCAGTGTGTACCTTGTACCAGCAGGTGTGTACCTTGTACCAGGTCTGTACCTTGTACCAACAGGTCTGTACCTTGTACCAAGGTGTCTGTACCTTGTACCAGCAGGTGTGTACCTTGTACCAGCAGGTGTGTACCTTGTACCAGGTCTGTGTACCTTGTACCAGCAGGTGGTACCTTGTACCAGCTGGTGTGTACCTTGTACCAGCAGGTCCTGCTGTACCAGCAGGTCTGTACCTTGCTGGTACAAGGTACAGACCTGCTGGTACAAGGTACAGACTGCTGTTACAAGGTACAGACCTGCTGGTACAAGGTACACACCTGCTGGTACAAGGTACACACCTGCTGGTACAAGGTACACACTGCTGGTACAAGGTACACACCTGCTGGTACAAGGTACACACCTGCTGGTACAAGGTACACACCTGCTGGTACAAGGTACAGACCTGCTGGTACAAGGACAGACCTGCTGGTACAAGGTACAGACCTGCTGGTAGGTACAGACCTGCTGGTACAAGGTACAACCTGCTGGTACAAGGTACACACCTGTGTATCTCTCACCTCACAAAGCTGAGGTCATTTGAGTTCACTATTTTAAGGTTAGGGTTAAGCACCAGGCGGTGAAATATTGCACGTGGTGTACGTGAGTGTGGGCCACGTGTTCAGCTGCACGTGGTGTACGGGAGTGTGTGCACGTGTTCAGCTGCACGGGGTGTACGTGAGTGTGGGCCACGTGTTCAGCTGCACGTGGTGTACGGGAGTGTGTGCACGTGTTCAGCTGCACGTGGTGTACGTGAGTGTGGGCCACGTGTTCAGCTGCACGTGGTGTACGGGAGTGTGTGCACGTGTTCAGCTGCACGTGGTGCACGTGAGTGTGGGCCACGTGTTCAGCTGCACGTGGTGTACGTGAGTGTGGGCCACGTGTTCAGCTGCACGTGGTGTACGTGAGTGTGGCCCACGTGTTCAGCTGCACGTGGTGTACGTGAGTGTGGGCCACGTGTTCAGCTGCACGTGGTGTACGTGAGTGTGTGCACGTGTTCAGCTGCACGTGGTGTACGTGAGTGTGGGCCACGTGTTCAGCTGCACGTGGTGTACGTGAGTGTGGGGCACGTGTTCAGCTGCACGTGGTGTACGTGAGTGTGTGCACGTGTTCAGCTGCACGTGGGTGTACGTGAGTGTGGGCCACGGTTCAGCTGCACGTGGTGTACGTGAGTGTGGGCCACGTGTTCAGCTGCACGTGGTGTACGTGAGTGTGGGCCACGTGTTCAGCTGCACGTGGTGTACGTGAGTGTGGGCACGTGTTCAGCTGCACGTGGTGTACGTGAGTGTGGGCCACGTGTTCAGCTGCACGTGGTGTACGTGAGTGTGGGCCACGTGTTCAGCTGCACGTGGTGTACGTGAGTGTGGGCCACGTGTTCAGCTGCACGTGGTGTACGGGAGTGTGGGCCACGTGTTCAGCTGCGCGTGGTGTACCCGCAGTGCCCTGACACACTTAAGGGGACAAGTCTGTCAGGAGGTCAACCTGACCTGACTGACCTGACCCCCCCCCCCCCACCACACACCTGATCCCCCTCCCCCATGCCCAACCACTTGTATATAACTGTTGATTGACAGTTGAGAGGCGGGACCAAAGAGCCAAAGCTCAACCCCGCAAGGACAATTAGGTGAGTACTTGGGCTGGACGGTAGAGCGACGGTCTCGCTTCTTGCAGGTCACTGTTCAATCCCGACCATCCAAGTGGTTGGGCACCATTCCTTCCCCCGTCCCATCCCAAATCCTTATCCTGACCCCTTCCCAGTGCTAATTACGATTATATATATATATATATATATATATATATATAATATATAGATATATATATATAATATATATATATATGTATATATAATTATTATATATATATATATATATATATATATATATATATATATATATATATATTAGTGTGTGTTTGTGTATTCCCCTAACTGCTTGCGGGGGTTGAGCTCTGGCTCTTTGGTCCCGCCTCTCAACTGTCAATCAAATGGTGTACAGGTTCCTGAGCCTATTGGGCTCTGTCATATCTACACTTAAACTGTGTATGGAGTCAGCCTCCACCACATCACTGCCTAATGTATGGTGTGTGTGTGTGTGTGTGTGTGTGTGTGTGTGTGTGTGTGTGTGTGTGTGTGTGTGTGTGTGTGTGTGTGTGTGTGTGTGCGTATGTGTGTGTTTAATTGTAGGCTGTAATGGAGTGTTTATTTTGATTGTGGCGGGGCGGAGTGAGCATGAGGAGTTAACTGGTACAATCAAGAAAACCATCAATCACAACACATCACACTTGGCAACTACACCCTCTCACACCCCCCTCTCCCGTCTCCATCTTGGGAGGACACGTGAAGGGGGGGGGAGGGAGAGGGAGGGTGTAGGAGGACTAGGGAAGGTGTACCTACACTACCTCAGAGTGTATAGCCACTAGTGCTAGTGTAGTGGGGGGGGGACACGTTGATACAAGCAGGTCACTTTGGGTCCCCATGTCCTGCCGCCGCCTCGTCCAGTACACGTGTGTGGCTCCCAGTACACCTGTGGTCGTCTGTACTGGCTCTCTCTCACCCCCCACTGATAACTGTCAACAGATGCTCCACTGGGAAGGGAATCAAAGCAATAGAATGAACTAGTGAATAGTTTAGTACAAGAAACAGACGAATCGTGCGTTTGGCAGGCCAGTGTGGCATTACTGGGACCTTTGTTGAAGACAACAGAAAAGTCGTACACTAATATACGTAGTGGCGCATTCCTCTCTTTGTATTGTTCAATAATGCTTTCTTGTGCTGTTTATTCCTTTATATCACTTACTAATATCTCAACGAAAACTCTTTCCTGTCTACCAGCGTCTTAAAGAAGCATGTGTCGACGTGCTAGAGCCCTTGGCTGATGCAAGACCACGGCACGAATATCGAGACACCAAGAGACACTATGACACTAACACCACTAATATAGAGTGAGACACACTTGACACTGAGACACCACACTTGAGAGAAAGTGTTGGAGGCAGAGTGTGGAGTACTCACCACCAGGCTGGTGATGGTTGGGGTGTCGAGTACAGGAGTACTGCTGCAGCTGCTGGTCGTCGTGGAGGTCGTGGTGGTCGTCACCCCGACGCCCTCCGCTATACTCGTCCCACAGCTGTTATCGTCAAACTCACACTGGGCACTACGTCACTGTTGACGACGGCGGGGTGGTGCGCCACGCACTGGTGAGGTGTGGCGGGGGTGAGGTGGTGGTGGTGACGGCGGTGGTCTGGGCGCGAGTGAACATGGTTGAGGGAGGTGGGTGGTAGTGGTGGTGGTGGTGGTGGCCTCACGCGCCGACAGCTTCCTTACAGTCACCTGGTGTGGCAGGCTGACTGTAAGAAAGCTGTCGGCGCGTGAGAGGCCCACCACCACCACACACTACCACCCCACTCCCTCAACCATGTTCACTCGCGCCCAGACCACCGCCGTCACCACCACCACCTCACCCCCGCCACACTCACCAGTGGCGTGGCGCACACCCCGCCGTCGTCAACAGTGACGTAGTGCCCAGTGTGAGTTTGACGATAACAGCTGTGGCGACGAGTATAGCGGAGGGCGTCGGGGTGACGACCACCACGACCTCCACGACGACCAGCAGCTGCAGCAGTACTCCTGTACTCGACACCCCAACCATCACCAGCCTGGTGGTGAGTACTCCACACTCTGCCTCCAACACTTTCTCTCAAGTGTGTGTGTCTCAAGTGTCAAGGTGTCTCACTTAATAGTGGTGTGGTGTTAGTGTCATAGTGTCTCTTGGTGTCTCGATATTCGTGCCGTGGTCTTGCATCAGCAAGGGCTCTAGGCACGTCGACACATGCTTCTTTAAGACGCTGGGTAGACAGGAAAGATTTCGTTGAGATATTAGTAAGTGATATAAAGGAATAAACAGCACAAGAAAGCATTATTGAACAATACAAAGAGAGGAATGCGCCACTACGTATATTAGTGTACGACTTTTTGTTGTCTTCAACAAAGGTCCCAGTAATGCCACACTGGCCTGCCAAACGCACGATTCGTCTGTTCTTGTACTAAACTATTCACTAGTTCATTCTATTGCTTTGATTCCCTTCCCAGTGGAGCATCTGTTGACAGTTATCAGTGGGGGGTGAGAGAGAGCCAGTACAGACGACCACAGGTGTACTGGGAGCCACACACGTGTACTGGACGAGGCGGCGGCAGGACATGGGGACCCAAGTGACCTGCTTGTATCAACGTGTCCCCCCCCACACTACACTAGCACTAGTGGCTATACACTCTGAGGTAGTGTAGGTACACCTTCCCTAGGTCCTCCTACACCCTCCCTCTCCCTCCCCCCCCCTTCACGTGTCCTCCCAAGATGGAGACGGGAGAGGGGGGGTGTGAGAGGGTGTAGTTGCCAAGGTGATGTGTGTGAGTTGATGGTTTTCTTGATTGTACCAGTTAACTCCTCATGCTCACTCCCGCCCGCCACAATCAAAATAAACAACTCCATACAGGCCTACAATTAAAAACACACATACGCACACACACACACACACACACACACACACCACACAACAACACACACACACACACACACAAACACACACACACACACACACACACATACATTAGGCAGTGATGTGGTGGAGGCTGACTCCATACACAGTTAAGTGTGATATGACAGAGCCCAATAGGCTCAGGAACCTGTACACCAGTGTGATTGACAGTTGAGAGGCGGGACCAAAGAGCCAGAGCTCAAACCCCGCAAGCAGTTAGGGGAATACACAAACACACACTAATATATATATTATATATATACTAATATATATATAATATATATATAATAATATATATATACATATATATATATATTATATATATATATATATTATATATATATATATATATATATAATATATATATATATAAATCGAATTAGCATGGGAAGGGGTCAGGATAAGGATTTGGGATGGGACGGGGGGAAGGAATGGTGCCCAACCACTTGGATGGTCGGGGATTGAACAGTGACCTGCAAGAAGCGAGACCGTCGCTCTACCGTCCAGCCCAAGTACTCACCTATTGTCTTGCGGGGGTTGAGCTTTGGCTCTTGGTCCCGCCTCTCAACTGTCAATCAACAGTTATATACAAGTGGTTGGGCATGGGGGAGGGGGGATCAGGTGTGTGGTGGGGGGGGGGGGGTCAGGTCAGGTCAGGTCAGGTTGACCTCCTGACAGACTTGTCCCCTTAAGTGTGTCAGGGCACTGCGGGACACCACGCGCAGCTGAACACGTGGCCCACACTCCCGTACACCACGTGCAGCTGAACACGTGGCCCACACTCACGTACACCACGTGCAGCTGAACACGTGGCCCACACTCACGTACACCACGTGCAGCTGAACACGTGGCCCACACTCACGTACACCACGTGCAGCTGAACACGTGGCCCACACTCACGTACACCACGTGCAGCTGAACACGTGGCCCACACTCACGTACACCACGTGCAGCTGAACACGTGGCCCCACTCACGTACACCACGTGCAGCTGAACACGTGGCCCACACTCACGTACACCACGTGCAGCTGAACACGTGCACACACTCACGTACACCACGTGCAGCTGAAACACGTGGCCCACACTCACGTACACCACGTGCAGCTGAACACGTGGCCCACACTCACGTACACCACGTGCAGCTGAACACGTGCACACACTCACGTACACCACGTGCAGCTGAACACGTGGCCCACACTCACGTACAACACGTGCAGCTGAACACGTGGGCACACTCACGTACACCACGTGCAGCTGAACACGTGGCCCACACTCACGTACACCACGTGCAGCTGAACACGTGGCCCAACACTCACGTGCACCACGTGCAGCTGAACACGTGCACACACTCCCGTACACCACGTGCAGCTGAACACGTGGCCCACACTCACGTACACCACGTGCAGCTGAACACGTGCACACACTCCGTACACCACGTGCAGCTGAACACGTGGCCCACACTCACGTACACCACGTGCAGCTGAACACGTGCACACACTCCGTACACCACGTGCAGCGATGAACACGTGGCCCACACTCACGTACACCACGTGCAATATTTCACCGCCTGGTGCTTAACCCTAACCTTAAAAATAGTGAACTCAAATGACCTCAGCTTTGTGAGGTGAGAGATAACAGCAGGTGTGTACCTTGTACCAGCAGGTGTGTACCTTGTACCAGCAGGTCTGTACCTTGTACCAGCAGGTCTGTACTTGTACCAGCAGGTCTGTACCTTGTACCAGCAGGTCTGTACCTTGTACCAGCAGGTGTGTACCTTGTACAGCAGGGTGTGTACCTTGTACCAGCAGGTGTGTACCTTGTACCAGCAGGTGTGTACCTTGTACCAGCAGGTGTGTACCTTGTACCAGCAGGTGTGTACCTTGTACCAGCAGGTCTGTACCTTGTAAACAGCAGGTCTGTACCTTGTACCCAGGTCTGTACCTTGTACCAGCAGGTCGTACCTTGTACCAGCAGGTCTGTACCTTGTACAGCAGGTGTGTACCTTGTACCAGCAGGGTGTGTACCCTTGTACCAGCAGGTGTGTACCTGTACCAGCAGGTGGTACCTTGTACCAGCAGGTCTGTACTTGTACCAACAGGTCTGTACCTTGTACCAACAGGTCTGTACCTTGTACCAGCAGGTGTGTACCTTGTACCAGCAGGTGTGTACCTTGTACCAGCAGTGTGTACCTTGTACCAGCAGGTCTATACCTTGTACCAGCAGGTGTGTACCTTGT
>WNGS01018105.1:0-10066 GCA_020271785.1 Procambarus virginalis | reverse complement strand
CAGAACAGGCGCTCTTGCCCGTCGCAGTTGCTGGACCACTATGATATGGCATTAGATGCTATGGAAGACAAACAAAACGCTGATGTAATTTACACAGATACACAGCTATGTATTCTCCCAAACCTAATGTACCTTCATGTATATAAATAAATAAATAAATATAATAAATAAATAAATAAATAAATAAAACCAGCTACAACGCTCTCCCACATAGAGTTCCGCGACTCCGGCCAAACTCAGCTGATCTCTGCTCTGCTCCAAGCTCGATCCGTCTCAACATCTACGACACTGCTGTATCCAGGACTACTAAATAAATATGAAACTCACTAAACACTGTGTATCTAATCTTCCCAACAACATAATCGTACCTTACAAATCACATACCAACAACGTAACATAACCGTACGTTACAGATGTCAACTAACAAACACTGAACACAGTAAACTACTACATCTTATTTGGAAGCAAATCATGGAGTGCAATTCAGCTACAGATAGACAATATTAATTTAACATTAGTAATAAAAATGATGGAAAGTTTCTTGGCCTATTCCTAGACAAGAGACTCAACTTCAGCACCCACATTCAACACTTAACTAAGAAAGTCTCTAAAACAGTTGGTATACTCTCCAAAATCAGATATTATGTTACCAACTCTGCTCTCCTCTCACTATATTATGCACTAATCTATCCCTATCCTAATTATGGTATCTGTGCATGGGGGTCTACCACTGCAAACCACCTAAGCCCATCATCACCCATCAAAAATCTGCTATCAGAATTATAACAAATTATGCTTTCAGACAACACTCAACTCCCTTGTTTAAATCCCTAAACTCAACTTTTTTACTCAACGCTGTTTGTCTACATATTGTATTTGTGCTGGTTTTTCAGTCATGTTCCCCCCTTTTTTTTTTATCTTTATTTGTATCTGTTCTCAAAACATTTTATTCTTTTTGCTCAATTAGTATTAAGTTTTAGATATTAATGTTTTCTTGCCCGAAACGCTTTGCGTAATAGTGTCTTTAGGCATTGTATGTACTAGCTCTATCTATAAATCGATCCACTTATGTAAAATCACTTTATGTATGTACCTTTCCTGAATAAACATATTTATTTATTTATTTATTAAACATGCTAAATATTAACTCCCTCCACACATTCTCTTGTGTCAACTACATTTACAAAACCCTGTTCTTAAATGCAAACCATGCTATTCCTGTGGAACGTGAAGGTGAAAAGTGTATTGAAATAGCTCATGCTCTCATAAAAGTCGAATTGAGTGTCACTCTAAATAAAACAGACATTATTGTTGCCTACAGAGTAGGCAAAAAGAATCCATCAGGTCCAAATCAGCGAAAAAATTCGTCTCAAACTAACTTCCCAGTCCACAAAATCGCATCTTGTCCGGACAGCTGCATCCCAACGAAAGGGAATCTACATCAGCGAGTGCTTGACTAGAAAAAGACATCATCTCCTCCACCGCCTGCGTCAAATCCGTAAACAAAGCCCAGCTGCGATTCATCAGTGCTTCGTTAGAGATGGCGTGATTAAAATGAGAAAGACCTCAGAAGGTAAAATGTTTACAATTGCTAATGAGGATAACCTCAACACTTTCCTTACCCATTGTGGTTTGTCTCACCTTATTATCCCTCTCATAGAGTCAACATAATTAACCCCCTTGTCACCTAGTGCGGGCTAGGTATCCAAAGTCTCTTTGTTTCACCTTTTTAAAGTAAATTTTAATTTAATTTATATTAGTCAGTTAATGGACTTAATTAATTGAGTGCATTTAATATTTTGAGAAATGTTGGCAAAAGGAACAGAGAATCTTGCAAGCGAAACGTAAAAATCTACGTTTTCATGTCATAAAGAAACAAGAAACAAGAACAAAATACCGTTTTAAATAAGTAATGTGTGACAAAAATTAGCTAATTATCCCCAATGCTGGGCTTAATCTCTGGACTGTGGGGCTGCAGAGAACGCTCCCACAGCTGGGCTTCTGCGGCTCCTGGTTATGCTTTCCTACACATTGATCCTATCTTGTATACACACTCAGGGTCTGATTACAGGCAGATAATCACGATTTTTTGCTTTGTTTTGTAGGTGCGCATGTGTATGTGTGTGCGTGTATTTACTATTTGTGCCTGCAGAAATAGTGCAGTTAGATTCGATTGGGCAAGGGAGACAAAAAAAGGAAGTTGGTGAGAAGGAACAGGGCCCAAAGGAGGAGTAACGATCAAACAACGACGTAAGTGAGAGTGAGGGTGTTATAGGGACCCCTCAATATGCGAAGACACGACGATCACGACGATCCTGTAGAGACAGGACGAAAGGCTCAGGGTAGGGGACGAACGAAAGGAACCAGAGTTTAGGAGAAACCCAGTATGGAGCAGGGCATCAAGACAACGATGAGTGGAAAGAGAGGCAGACGAGTAAGCGGGACAGCAATAATCGATTTTAGACAACCCGAGACAAGAATGTAAAGAGAGGAGCGTGCGTCTATCAGCGTCCCAGGAAGTATGGGACAAGACTTTAAGGAAGTTAAGGGTCTTAGAGCATTCAACTCGGAGGTAAGAGATATGGGGCGACAAAGACAAACTAGTGTTGAAGATTAACCCCAAAAGTTTAGCAGAAATTTTATACAGAAGAGGAATGCCATAGAGCGACGAAGGAGGATGAAGAATGACCTCCTTCCGAATAAAATTCTGAGAACAATTCTTCTATAGAACTTGAAGCCATGATTGGTGGCCCGGACGACACGGCATCAATCGCAGACTGAAGTTGTCATTGGAGGAAAGGTGAGTCTTCACCTTGACAGCAGAGGGTAAGATCGTCAGCAAAGAGAGCCGAGAAAACTCCAGAAGAAAGGAAGGCAAAAAGACCATTGAAACCAACCAGGAAAAAGAATAGTGCTCAGAACACTATCTTGGGATACTCCATCGTATTGCCGAAAAGAGGCAGAGAGTATGGTTCTAAGCATCAATCTAAAGGAACGACTAGAAAGAAAGCGTTGTAGAAAGAAAGGGAGATTACCGCGAAGAATGGAGTTGGGACAGAATACGGTATCTCCAGGTGGTGTCATACTCTTTGTCCAGGTCAAAAAGGACAGCAACAACGGAGGTCTTTACAGCAAAGACAGTATGAATATAGACCTCCAAATTCACGAGGACATCATTTGTGCTGCGACACTTGCGAAAGGCAGATTGAGGTGGGTAGAGGATGTGATAGTGTTCCATGAACCCACATCAAACGGTCATGGACCCTACGTTCAAAAAGTCTGCAGATGCAATGGGGCAGAAGTCCTAATGGGATGTTCCAAGAGAACCTGGTTTCCAAATAGGATGAATAACCTCAAACCATTCCTTGATGATTAACGACGACTCCCATATACTGTTATAAATATTCAGTGAAAACTGAAATGTGCATAGAGGAAGATAGCGATGCATCTCATAAGTAATGTCATCTGAGCCCGCTGCCTTAGAACCGCAGAGAGCCAGGGCAGACTGGAGTCAAGTGTGATTCTGGGAGAGAAAAAAGATCATTATAGGAGAATTGAAGATGTTTTCAGAAATCTAAGGGACAAGATTCAAGATCCCCTTATGAGTAAGATAAGAGAGAGGAAGATGAGAACCGGAGCTAACAGTCGAAAGTGTGAACCCAGTTCGGATGCTACCGACACCGGATCCGCCACAACAGAACCACGGAGGTGAAGGTAGAAATAGCCTAAGCTACTCTAGATATGTATTTTATTGTCTCTATAAACGTACTTGAACTTGACTGGCGAGATATCGGGAACAAACTTGCCCGCTATTTTGCGGAGTTTGTATAGATATGAGGGAAATAATGGTCAACTGTAATGGCGGAGACAAGTACGCATACGGTTAAAAATATAGGCTTTGAGGCCTACAATGTTATCTCTCAATATATGAGTGTAGGTCTAACGTGTTGTATATATGAATATAAATCAACGCTATTATTTCTCAATATGCGAGTGTAGGCCTTGGGTGATAAATATATATATTTAGAATTACTTATAACAAAATATTCTAAGAGACTTAAGAAAATATTTTAAGCAAAACTATAAATTTTTGCTAATAATCAGTAAAGCGATAGAAAGGCTGCAAATAAAATAAATATTCTAATATCATTATAAAATAGAAACGCAAAGATTTATTGGAAATGAAAACAATAGATAAACATTGAAGCTCCGTGAGTCAATTCAATTCAATTTCTTTCTTTATTATGCACCCCATACCCATCCCGTGGGCGGTGGTGTAAAGGATACAGAGGCACATAATCGGTTCAGGAACTGAACCCTCTAGTTCGTTTAGCTAAGCAAATAACAGTCTTTTGACGCTAGTTACAAAATTATCAATGTTGTATACACATGTACACACCCTCATACATACATGTACATATATATATACGTATACACATATACATACACATACATATCTAATCACCCACACAAATACACACATCAAGAATCTTTGTGTCACAAGTGACACAAAGAGGTGTCACAAGTGACATTACAAGAGGCTCACAACAGTCACTATACAATGCACTTTACATCTATAGTGAGTCACACAGTTACTAGTCTTGCTGCACACCCACCCAACTGGGCGGCAGCTTTACAGTCATGTGCATGCATTACCTACAGTAAGCAAATTTTGGATACTTCGCTAAAATTTCGGGCAGCACATCATTGTGAATGAAGTACTTACACATTTCTTGGACACTATTGATGGTGTTATCTCTAAATTCCGCAATTTTTTCACATTCCATTATATAATGACGCAAAGTATGCGAATAGTTCTGCTGACAGAGTTTACATTTAGTCAAATCTACATCAGCAGATGTTACAAACTCCCAGAGGTACTTGTAGCCGAGCCTAAGCCTAGCAGTGGTAACATCTAGAAGTCTGCTAACATTATTGGATGACCCATAGACGTGCGGTTCTTCATGCATAATAGAATGATGATAGATGGAGTAACTGGTGTGAATTTCACTTTGCCTCAAGCCTCCGAAATTTAGTTGATGTTCCTGGGATATTACTGCCCTCAGGCTGCTCAAAGGCAGTCCAAGTTGGTAATCAATTCCCTCTTTACGAGCAAAAGTCTTGGCTAGCTCATCAGTTCTATCATGCATTCGGAGACCAATATGGGAAGGAATCCACAGGAGACAAACTCTGACTCCATCATTGATTATTTCACTATATCTGTGTCTAGCTTCAGAGATAAGCACGTCACAGTTATGCCTTGGGGAGCTGAGGGCAGTCAAGGATGACAAGGAGTCACTTACAATTAGCGTGTCAACTTTGGATTCATATACGCGCTCTAGTGCAAGGATTATGGCAACCAATTCTGTTTGAAGAGTGGAGGCCCAGTTACTTAGTCTCGCTCCACACTCATGGGAGATGGAACCATCTCTCCCTGTCACAACAACTGCACTTCCAGCTGCACCATAGGACTGATGCAAGGATCCATCAGTGTAAATAATCTGGGAAAGGGAGCGCTCTCTGACTAAAGCATCAATTTGGCTTAAGGCATTGTACTTTGCTTCTTGTCGAAGCAAGGCCTGTTCTTTAATCAGCTTCTTGGGTGGGAAAGGGGGAACAGTAATTTGGAAAGGAGTGATCTCCCATGGGGCAGGAAAGTGTTGTTGTTGTCTCTCTTGGTGGGGGTGATGAAAGTTATACATTCTGAGCACATTGGCAGTTACAGTAATCCATTTGGAGGGATGCTGACCTTCAAGGAAGAAGGCTTGGAGGGCTTCAGTGCAGGGGTTAGGGTGGGTTAGCCTAAGCATCTTGATACCAATTAAAGCATTAATTTCAGTGATACGATCACTTACACATGAAATATTCAGTTCCTTCCTCATGTTTAGTAATTTAGTTGTACGGGGGCATCCGAGGATAATCCTCATGGCTTCGTTTTGCATCTTTTCCAGCCCTCCAAGCATTCTCTCAGGCACTAGAGCAAGCATGGGTGCAGCATAATCAATCAGAGACCTAATATATGAGAGATACATCATTTTGACAATTCTCACATTTGCACCATAGCTTGAATGGTAGCCTGCCACAGCCTTGAGAGCACGGAGCCTCTCTCTACATTGGCGACCCAGTCTGGCTACAACATTGCGGTACAGTGGAACTTCAAGACCAAGGTATTTGTATCTGGTTACATAGTCGAGCAGAGAGCCATCATCCAACTGCATTTTGCGAACGGCCCCACCCCGCCTGGGTGGGCGTCGGTTCAGGATCTTTGTTTTCTCTACTGAGATGACCAAGCCTAGTTCCTGACATGTGTGCAATACAGAGTTCAGAACATTTTGGGTGTTGGTATACCCATTGGCGTGGATCAGTATATCATCCGCATAGCTAATGATGTGTTCGCTTGGGCTCCTAGTTACTGAGTTTAGAAGTGCATTGACTAACACATTGAACAGAGTAGGACTGAGGACACCCCCCTGTGGAGTGCCAAGTTCAAAATCTCTCGTTACACTCCTATGCCCTTGGAATAGTACAGATGACTTCCTGTTGGATAGATAGCCTCTTATCCACCCTAGGGGGCCCCGGCACGATCGGGGATAGCTTCTTTTTGGGAGTCCTGCCTCTAATTGTGGCTCTTTTGGTATGGGGGCACATTCGTGAATGTTTTTATATTCCTTATGTCTTATTCTGTTCCTCTTTTACCTTCTCAGACTCCTGGGGTGGGCGACCAAGCCCCTAGTCGGACCGTGTTGGAAGACCGGGCTCTGTAGCCCCCGCTGCATTGGGCCCCGACCTCGCTCCTCCTTTGACCCTCCTGACTACTCCCCTCGGCTCCCCTCCCTCCCGTGGTTGGGTCGAGCCCCAAGCCCCCAGCAGTGACCACCTCGTCCCCTGGCACGGCTCGGTCTCTAGTTGTGACTACTGCGCCTTTTAATCCCTCTGTCTGGGTTTTCTCAACGCCGTCCTCGACACGGCCGCACTCGCTCAATTCCTTCCCGTACTGATGCGTATCACGCCTTGTTTGGTCCCGCTTCATGGGCCAAATACTTCGATCTCCTCCCTCTTGATTCTGCACCTCCTGACGATTTCTCCATCCATAGGCACCTTGTTGATTACTTAGATGCCTCTGTTACTTTCCACTCCACCCATCCCAGCACATTGCTGTTCCTTCTCAGGATGCAGCCTCCAGCTTAACGCCTTGTCTTGCCTTGGCGAGACCCCTGTTCGGGTCTCCAAGAACGCTTGGTTGAATGCCAGTTTTGGTACTATTCTCCTCCCACCCCATGTTGCTACCGGTGTTCGGAATCTCCATGACTGCCACGAAGATATTCACATTCTCGATGCCCAGGGCCATTCTGTCCTCCAGGTAGATTCGTTTACTCGTCCCCCCTCGTGGTCGCCGCCGTCAACCCCTTTGGGTTGTGAAGATTACCTTTGATGGTAGGACCCTTCCGCCTTCTGTCATTCTTGCTGGTGCCAGGTGCTCCGTCCAGGAGTACATTCCCTCTCCTCGGCTCTGTAATAAGTGCTGGAGGATTGGGAATGGTACCCTCCGCTGCTCTGGAACTGTCACCCTCTGTCCTTTGTGTGGGGGCGAAGGTCACTCTAAGTCGGAGTGCACTTCTCCCCAGGCTCGCTGCCTCAATTGCGGTGAGGCCCACCCTACCTTCTTCCGTGCGTGTATACATTACAAGCTTCAGGCAGCCATCCTCAACTTGAAGCAGCGGTAGCGTTTGTCTTTTACTGAAGCGAGCCCCCAAGTTTGCCGGCTCCCACCTTATGCTAACGTCTCTTATGCTCGCGTGTTGCGCTCTTCCTCTCCTCATCCTTCCCACCTTCCTCAGACTCGCAACCGGTTTCCAGACTCGCAAAACGGTTTCCAGGCCTTGGGCCCTGACATGCCCACCGCCCCCTCCTGGTCCTCTGTCTGGCTTCAGGTTCTCTTCATCTAAGACTTGTGCTATGACTTTTACTCGGAAGCGTGTAGTTCTTCGTCCTTCTTTGTCACTTTATGGTCCCCCCATTGTTTACAAGGATTCCGTTAAGCTTTTGGGGTTGATTTTTGACACTCGTTTGTCTTGGTCGCCCCATATCTCTTACCTCTGTGTTTAATGATCTAAGGCCCTTACCCTCCTTCGGGTATTGTCCCATGCTTCTTGGATAGGCGCGCACTACTCGCTTTACATTCCTCTCTCGTCCTGTCTAAGCTCGATTATGGTAGCCCTGCTTACTCTTCTGCTTCTTCTACTCTTCGCCGTCTTGATGTTTTGCACCATACTGGGTTGCGCCTCAGTTCTGGTGCCTTTCGTTCGACTCCCGTCCTCAGCTCGTATGTCGATACTGGCTTCCTATCTCAACAGGACCGCCGTGATCGCTACTGTCTTTGCTATCTTGCGCGGTCCTTGCAACATCCTTCCTCTCGCTTCTGTCGTGCTTTAACTTTTACCCCTCCTGCAGTTCCAGTTCCTCTTCACCACCTCCCTCTTTCTGTCGGTTATCTCGCTTACAGGATTCTCTTTCCGTTCGTATTTCCAATACTTCTCCTCGTGTTGTTCCTTCTTTGCCCCCGTGGAGAGTCCCCCTTCCGCAGTTTTGTACATCCTTGAACCGCATCACTAAAGCTTTTACTCTACGGTTCTAAAACGCCTTTTCCTTGAACACTTTTCTTCTCACTCCAACTCCGTTTCTGTCTTCACCGATGGGTCTAAGTCTGCGGACGGTGTTGGCTACTCTGTTGTTTTTCCTGATTGCACTTATATGTGTCGCTTACCTTCGGAGACTAGCATCTTCACAGTGGAACTTTATGCTATTCTCTATGCTCTTCGTCTCCTGCTTTCTCGTTGTCAATCTTCCTTTGTAGTTGTTGTTGTTTAGTGCCATCATGGCTCTAGGGTCCTTTAATCCCTTTCATCCAGTGGTTGTCGAGATCCAGCTTTGGCTGTTTCTTGTTCACAGTAAATTTAAGTCGGTTAGAGTTTTGTTGGGTTCCCAGCCATATTGGTGTCACTTTAAATGAGCCTGCGGATGCTGCTGCCAGGGAAGTTGTCCGTGCTTGTCCCATCTCTCGTAAAGGTATTCCTTATTCCGAGTTCTACCCGGTTATCCATTCCTCCATCCTTACCTGTTGGCAGGCTTGTTGGTCTTCTGTTACTGGTAACAAACTCCGTACTCTTAAGAGTTGTGTGTCCTCGTGGCCATCCTCCTAGCACTGTAACCGGCGATGGGAAACGGCTCTCGCGAGGTTGTGTATTGGCCATACTCGCTTAACTCATGGTCACTTGATGTAGCGCCGCCCTGCTCCTTATTGTCCAAATTGTATTGTCCATCTTACGGTCGAGCATATCCTTGTTGAATGTTCTGACCTCCGGGATGAGCGTGTGTCTTGTTATCCGACCGTACTCCGCGATAGCTTGTCTCTCGGAAGTATTCTTTGTGACTCAGATACTTTTAATATCATTCGCCTTATGCGTTTCTGTTCTTGTATTGGCATCCGTGGTGATATTTAGCGCCCTTTGATTATCCTGCACATTTGATGGTGCTACATAGCTTTTACGGTTTGGTGCCTTCTTTTGATAATTACTTACTTGCCTTTAGAAATAAGTTACTTAGTACCGGGGTGATGATTCGCCATTTTATACAATGCGAGTTTAGACTTCACCTAAATATGTCTATTTTATTAGTTTAACATATACTAAAGTGTCCTTTGTCCACACACTTTGCACTTTACTTCATCTAGATCCATATAAGTGAAACTGCCAGATATACCTGTAGCCAAGTCTTATTCGAGCTGTGAAAACATCTGTTAGTCTGCTGATTGTTACTTGCCCCATACACGTTTTAATTCATTGTGATAAACAATGGACCTGCTAGTTCCGGTTTGCATTGTTGTCATTTCTTCAAATTCACCCAAGAGTTTTCATTTAATGACACTTTTTTTATGGAACCTATTTGATAGCTCGAAGAGGCTTGGTACCACACTGTCACTTTTAGGCAATATAAGGATGTAAGGATTTTCGTCTGTTAGCTCTGGTTCTCATCTCCCCCATTCCTTCCTTCTTCATAAGCCTCTTCT
>WNGS01018104.1:6298-20801 GCA_020271785.1 Procambarus virginalis | reverse complement strand
GGTGGGCAGGCCACAGTGTGGGCAGGCCACAGGGTGGGCAGGCCACATGGTTGGGCAGGCCGGTAAGAATGACAGTGTAGACCCCCATCAATGACGCACCTGACCGTGAGGTCCTCCTGGTGGAAACTTATTTGGAACACTTGGGCCATGTGTTAAGCGCCATCAGGGTCTACACTGTGGCTGCCCACCTTGCCTGCCCACCCTGTGTCCTGCCCACCCTGTGGCCTGCCCACCCTGTGGCCTGCCACCCTGTGTCCCTGCCCACCCTGTGGCCTGCCCATCCTGTGTCCTGCCCACTCTGTGTCCTGCCCACCCTGTGTCCTGCCCACTCTGTGTCCTGCCCACCCTGTGGCCTGCCCCACCCTGTGTCCTGCCCACTCTGTGTCCTTCCCACCCTGTGTCCCTGCCAACTCTGTGTCCTGCCCACCCTGTGGCCTGCCCACCCTGTGCCTGCCCCCCTGTGGCCTGCCCACCCTGTGTGCCTGCCCACCCTGGTCCTTCCCACTCTGTGTCCTAACCCACCCTGTGTCCTGCCCCCTGTGTCCTGCCCACCCTGTGGCCTGCCCACCCTGTGTCCTGCCCACCCTGTGGCCTGCCCACCCTGTGGCCTGCCCACCCTGTGGCCCGCCCACCCTGTGGCCTGCTCACCCTGTTTGCCTGCCCACCCCTGTGGCCCTGCCACCCCTGTGGCCTGCCACCCTGTTCCTGCCCACCCTGTGGCCTGCCCACCCTGTGCCTGCCCCCCTGTGGCCTGCCCACCCTATGGCCTGCCCACCCTGTGGCCTCCCACCCTGTGGCCTGCCCACCCTGTGGCCTGCCCGTCCTGTGTCCTGCCCACCCTATGGCCCTGCCCACCCTGTGGCCTGCCCACCCTGTGGCCTGCCCACCCTGTGGCCTGTCCATCCTGTGGCCTGCCCACCCTGTGGCCTGCCCATCCTGTGGCCTGCCACCCTGTGCCCTGCCCACCCTGTGGCCTGCCCACCCTGTGGCCTGCCCACCCTGTGGCCTGCCCGTCCTGTGTCCTGCCCACCCTGTGGCCTGCCCACCTGTGGCCTGCCCACCCTGTTGCCTGCCCACCCTGTGGCCTGCCCACCCTGTGGCCTGTCCATCCTGTGCCTGCCCGTCTGTGCCGCCCACCCTGTGGCCTGTCCATCTTGTGGCCTGTCCATCCTGTGGCCTGTCCATCCTGTGCCTGTCCATCCCTGTGCCTGTCCATCCTGTGGCCTGTCCATCCTGGTGGCCTGTCCATCCTGTGGCCTGTCCATCCTGTGGCCTGTCCATCCTGTGGCCTGTCCATCCTGTGGCCTGTCCACCGTGGCCTGCCCACCCTGTGGCCTGCCCACCTGTGGCCTGTCCATCCTGTGGCCCCCCATCCTGTGGCCTGCCCACCCTGTGGCCTGCCCCCCGTGGGCCTGCCCACCCTGTGGCCTGTCCCATCCTGTGGCCTGTCCATCCTGTGGCCTGCCCATCCTGTGGCCTGCCCGTCCTGTGGCCTGTCCATCCTGTGGCCTACCCACCCTGTGGCCTGTCCATCCTGTGGCCTGCCCGTCCTGTGGCCTGCCCATCCTGTGGCCTGTCCATCCTGTGGCCTGCCCGTCCGTGGCCTGTCCATCCTGTGGCCTGCCCTCCTGTGGCCTGTCCATCCTGTGGCCTGCCCACCCTGTGGCCTGCCCACCCTGTGGCCTGCCCACCCTGTGGCTGCCCACCCTGTGGCCTACCCACCCTGTTGCCTGCCCACCCTGTGGCCTGCCCACCCTGTGGCCTGCCAACTCTGTGGCCTGCCCGTCCTGTGTCCTGCCCACCCTGTGGCCTGCCCACCCTGTGGCCTGCCCACCCTGTGCCTGCCCACCCTGTGGCCTGCCCCCCTGTGGCCTGCCCACCCTGTGGCCTGCCCACCCTATGTTGGCCTGCCCACCCTGTGGCCTGCCCACCCTGTGGCCTGACCCCCTGTGGCCTGCCCACCCCTGTGGCCTGCCCACCCTGTGGCCTGCCCACCCTGTGGCTGCCCACCCCTGTCCTGACCACCCTGTGGCCTGCCCACCCTGTGGCCTGCCCACCCTGTGGCCTGCCCATCCTGTGTCCTGCCCACCCTGTGGCCTGCCCACCCTGTGGCCTGCCCATCCTGTGTCCTGGTCAGGCACTACAATAGTATCCACTCAAATGTTTGCCTTACGGGCTAATCATGCCCGTGCCACCTCTCCAGTGACGTCATCTTCATCGATCGAAGTGTTTGTCACTATAATGATGGTCCGCTGCGGTATAGTGGTTCATCAGCACCGCTCCTGTGCCAGGTAAGTTACGGGCTCACCATAGCCCGTGCTACTTGAAACTTGTTCCGAGTACCTAAATCTATAACAACAACAACGGTATAGTGGTGGTCCTGTAAAGTAAATGGTAGTTAGGTACTCTGTTATAGTGATCGGATACTGTATGATATCATTAGTTACAGGACACAGTAACGGTCACTGTACAATAGTCCTCACAGTTTATAACGGTGGTGATAATAATAATAATCACTATATACTTACAAATTACCTGACTTTTCGCTCGTGTGCTACGGCCAAAAAAGGCCGAAATTTGAAAATAACAAATAATTGAAAATAAATATTATTTTTTTTTCCCAGAGAACCCAAAACAGAAAACGGGAAAATACGTCACTTTCGTCAGCCGATTTCATTTTGAAAAACAGTGATTTTTAGCCTGAGTGCGCACACTACGTGTGTAGAGCGACGTTGTTTGTGAGAGGAGAGGTTGATAAGACGAGGGTTGCAGGCACACCTTGCCAGAGACAGGTGGGAGCCCACACCTGGCTATCTTATCCTGGTTCTTGGGAGGGGGGGGGGGCTGTCCTGACCCGCCCTTGAACTGTGTCCGGGGTACCATGACGGCTGGTACTGTCCGAGGAGGAGTACCTCCCACTGACGGTACTGTCCGAGGGGGAGTACCTCCCACTGACGGTACTGTCCGAGGGGAGTACCTCCCACTGACGGTACTGTCCGGGGGAGTACCTCCCACTGACGGTACTGTCCGAGGGGAGTACCTCCCACTGACGGGACTGTCCGGGGGGAGTACCTCCCACTGACGGTACTGTCCGGGGGAGTACCTCCCACTGACGGTACTGTCCGGGGGGAGTACCTCCCACTGACGGGACTGTCCGGGGTGAGTACCTCCCACTGACGGGACTGTCCGGGTGAGTACCTCCCACTGACGGTACTGTCCGGGTTGAGTACCTCTCACTGACGGTACTGTCCGGGGTGAGTACCTCTCACTGATGGTACTGTCCGGTTGAGTACCTCTCACTGACGGTACTGTCCGGGGTGAGTACCGCTCACTGACGGTACTGTCCAAGGTGAGTACCTCCCACTGACGGTACTGTCCGGAGGGAGTACCTCTCACTGACGGTACTGTCCGGGTGTGAGTACCTCTCACTGACGGTACTGTCCGGGTGTGAGTACCTCTCACTGACGGTACTGTCCGGTGTGAGTACCTCTCACTGACGGTACTGTCCGGGTGTGAGTACCTCTCACTGATGGTACTGTCCGGAGGGAGTACCTCTCACTGACGGTACTGTCCGGGTGTGAGTACCTCTCACTGACGGTACTGTCCGGGTTGAGTACCTCTCACTGACGGTACTGTCCGGGTGTGAGTACCTCTCACTGACGGTACTGTCCGGGGTGAATACCTCTCACTGATGGTACTGTCCGGGTTGAGTACCTCTCACTGACGGTACTGTCCGGGTGAGTACCTCTCACTGACGGTACTGTCCGGAGGGAGTACCTCTCACTGACGGTACTGTCCGGGTGTGAGTACCTCTCACTGACGGTACTGTCCGGGTTGAGTACCTCTCACTGACGGTACTGTCCGGGGGAGTACCTCTCACTGATGGTACTGTCCGGGGTGAGTACCTCCCACTGACGGTACCGTCCGGAGGGAGTACCTCCCACTGACGGTACTGTCCGGGTGTGAGTACCTCCTACTGACGGTACTGTCCGGGGTGAGTACCTCTCACTGACGGTACTGTCCGGGGTGAGTACCTCTCACTGACGGTACTGTCCGGGGTGAGTACCTCCCACTGACGGTACTGTCCGGAGGGAGTATCTCCCACTGACGGTACTGTCCGGGGTGAGTACCTCTCACTGACGGTACTGTCCGGGGTGAGTATCTCCCACTGACGGTACTGTCCGGGGTGAGTACCTCTCACTGACGGTACTGTCCGGGGTGAGCATCTCCCTCTGACGGTACTGTCCGGGGTGAGTACCTCTCACTGACGGTACTGTCCGAGGTGAGTACCTCCCACTGACGGGACTGTCCGAAGGGAGTACCTCCCACTGACGGTACTGTCCGGGGGAGTACCTCCCACTGACGGTACTGTCCGGGGTGAGTACCTCTCACTGACGGTACTGTCCGAGGTGAGTACCTCCCACTGACGGTACTGTCCGGAGGGAGTACCTCCCACTGACGGTACTGTCCGGGGGAGTACCTCCCACTGACGGTACTGTCCGGGAGTACCTCTCACTGACGGTACTGTCCGGGGTGAGTACCTCCCACTGACGGTACTGTCCGGAGGGAGTACCTCCCACTGACGGTACTGTCCGGAGGGAGTACCTCCCACTGACGGTACTGTCCGGGGGAGTACCTCCCACTGACGGTACTGTCCGGGGAGTACCTCTCACTGACGGTACTGTCCGGGGTGAGTACCTCCCACTGACGGTACTGTCCGGAGGGAGTACCTCCCACTGACGGTACTGTCCGGAGGGAGTTCCTCTCACTGACGGTACTGTCCGGAGGGAGTACCTCCCACTGACGGTACTGTCCGGGGGAGTACCTCTCACTGACGGTACTCTCCGGGGTGAGTACCTCCCACTGTCGGTACTGTCCGGGGGAGTACCTCCCGCTGACGGACTGTCCGGAGGGAGTACCTCTCACTGACGGTACTGTCCGGGGTGAGTACCTCCCACTGTCGGTACTGTCCGGGGGAGTACCTCCCGCTGACGGGACTGTCTGGAGGGAGTACCTCTCACTGACGGTACTGTCCGAAGGGAGTACCTCCCGCTGACGGTACTGTCCGGGGGGGAGTACCTCCCGCTGACGGTACTGTCCGGGGGGAGTACCTCCCACTGACGGTACTGTCCGGGGGAGTACCTCCCGCTGACGGACTGTCCGGGGGAGTACCTCCCGCTGACGGGACTGTCCGGAGGGAGTACCTCCCGCTGACGGGACTGTCCGGAGGGAGTACCTCCCACTGACGGTACTGTCCAGGGGGAGTACCTCTCACTGACAGTACAATCCGGAGGGAGTACCTCCCACTGACGGTACTGTCCGGAGGGGAGTACCTCTCACTGACAGTACCATCCGAGGGGAGTACCTCCCACTGACGGTACTGTCCGGAGGGAGTACCTCCCACTGACAGTACAACCCGTCCTCGCAAATTTAATAAGTCAATATTGACTTATTAAATATGTGCATAGGTGACATACTTAACTTAATAGTTTCCCTTGAAAATCTTCATAGAAAACACCGACCTTACCTAACCTTGTTAGTATGTTAAGACAAGCATCTTATTGCTTCGTAATTACAATTATTACCTAACCTATACCTATAATAGGTTAAGTAACAATTGTAATTACGAAGCTATAAGATGCTTATTTTAACATACTAACAAGGTTAGGTAAGGTCGGTGTTTTCTATGAAGATTTTCAAGGGAAACTATTATGTTAAGTATGTCACCTATGCATGCAACTAATAAGTCAATATTGACTTATTAAATTTGCGACGACGGGTTGGACAGTACCGTCCGGAGGGAGTACCTCCCGCTGACGGGACTGTCCGGAGGGAGTACCTCCCACTGACGGTACTGACCCGGGAAGTACTTAGCGCTGACGGTAGTAGTGGGGATGATGGTCCAGCTTTCATTGAGATTTTTCCAGCCCAATGACCGCTGGCGCTTCGGGTTTCTAGATAAATTTCCCACCTGGAGAATGGTCCAGGACGGACCGAAACGTCGTCGTCCCTTCAACTTCTAGTGTGTGGTCTGGTCAACATACTTCAGCCACGTTATTGTGACTCATCGCCTGCATATGGATACCACACGTACGCGTCTTACTCTGTTTAATTTCTTCGATGCTCTACCTTCCTTCAAACGGCCTTTTCGCGCCTTTGAATCTTCCCTTCTTGCCGCCAAGCGTCGAAAGAACCAGCTCAGGTTTCTTAAAGATTGTCTTGCTGAGCAAGTTCTCCCTCTTTCTTTATCTCACTTTCTCCAGTTCAACACTTCGGGATCTCCTTTCCCTGAACATGCCCGCCTTCTTCTTCAAGAACTTATTCATGCTACCTCCCTGCAAGTTGACGAGGCCTTTCTTGCTGTTCGTCAACAGCAACGCTTTCTGTCCTCTTCTCTTCCCAGTGATCTATGCAATATCATTTTTCCAATTGCATTTGACACTGCTCACGTTTCCTCTTCCCACCACTCCTCCACACTACACAACAAACTTCAACGCCTGATCTCCAACAGTCCTTGGGCCAAATACTCTCTCTCTGACTGTGTTACCAACCTTTCGTCCTACTCTCTTTCTAAGCACCAGCAAGAACTCCTTGGTCTTGGTCTGTCTTTTACTACTTCCCCTGGCCCACGCTGTGGCATTGATCTCATTAGTTCCTTTGACAGGTTTGTCAATTCTAACTCTAGTACTCTTTCGGACCTGTCTGCCTTTAGAGGGGCCCTCATCCCCGTTCTTGACAGCTTGTTTTCTAAAAATCACCACCTTCCTCGTCGCTTCCAGCTTGCCCTTGCCTCCCTAAAATCTAACAACTCTATTCTTATCCTTCCTTCTGACAAAGGCAATTCGGTGGTTGTCCTTGACCGTGAGGACTACCTCCGGAAAGCAGATGTCTTGCTCTCTGACTCTCGCACTTATGCTCCTCTGACTTCTAACCCTTTGGATCGCCTCAAAACTTCCTTTAACCGCAAACTAAGACAGCTCTCTAGTCTTTGCCCTCCTGACTTTGATCTCATTAAACGTTTCCGTGTCATCTGCCCTTCTCTTCCTTATTTCTATGGTCTTCCTAAGACTCATAAACCTGGTGTTCCTCTTCGTCCTATCATTTCTTCACGGGGCTCTGTCAGCTATTCTCTTGCCTCCTGGCTCGCTAAAACCCTGACGCCTTACCTTGGCACTTTTTCCCCTGCCCACCTTCGTCACTCTCAGGACTTCATAGAAAGACTGCGCCTGCAACCCTCTTGTAAGATGCTTAGTCTTGATGTTGACTCTCTGTTTACAAATGTTCCGCTAGATGACGTTCTCTCTTTCCTTAGACGGAAGGCGTCAGAGGGCCTTCTTCCTCTCCCTCTTCCCACTGACGTTTTCCTCGATCTCATTAGACTCTGTGTTGAATCTAATTCTTTCTCTTTTAACGGTAAATATTACACTCAAACTTTCGGTGTCGCTATGGGTTCCCCTCTCTCCCCTGTTCTTGCTAATTTCTACATGGAATACTTCGAAACTGTTCTTCTTCCTTCTATTGATACTCGTCCCTCTCTCTGGCTTCGCTATGTTGATGACATTTTTGCTTTATGGCCTCATGACCTTAATCTTTTCCAGCCTTTCCTCGCCTCTCTTAACAATCTGGCTCCTTCTATCCATTTCAAAGTTGAGTGGGAATCTAATTCCCTCCTTCCTTTTCTTGATGTTCATGTTCACAGCTCTGTGTCTGGGTTCTCTTTCTCTGTCTACCGTAAACCCATGCATAGTGGCATGTACATTCACTTCTTTTCCTACCATCCTCCTTCTGTTAAGAAAAGTGTCCTCGTCTCTCTCTTCCTCCGCGCTCTACGCATCAGCGACCCTCAGTTTCTTGATTCTGAAATTTCCTTTATCTACAAATCATTCTCTCGCCTTGGTTATCCTTTGCATTTCATCAACTCTGCCTACTCTCAAGCTAAACGAAATTTCTTTCATCCTAAACCTGCTTCCAACAGTAGTAGCACTGTACTATGCCTTCCCTTCATATCTGAACTCAAAACTTTTACCATACCTTTCGTCCTCTTGACATTAAACTCGCCTTTCGACAAACTAACACACTTCGTAGCAATCTAGTTCACACTGCTCCTCCTGCTTCTAATGCTGCTGGTGTCTACTCTATTTCCTGTTCATCTTGTCCTCTCCAATACTTTGGCGAAACTGGCCGTACACTGAATGACAGACTTAAAGAACACAAGAGAAGTGTTAAGTCTGCAGACACTAACAATGCTCTCTTCTGCCATGTGAGGGATTCTAATCATCCCATTGATTGGTCTTCCTCCAAAATAATCTTTCCTGCCTCTACTCTTCACAGACGCCGTCTTGTAGAATCGGCTCTTATACACAAAGTACCCAACATGAACTTGAGTCCTGGCTTTGTTGCTGTGGACTCTTCCCTTTCACAGTATATACTCAAATGCTCTAATCTTTCTAACAAACGTGACTTAACATAAGCTTACCCCTTCCATTTATCTTTCTTTCTCTTTCCTTTTCTTTCTCTCTTCTCCTACGCTCCTTGCTATCCTCTTCTTATTCCTATACTTTTCCTTCGGTGGTTATAATGGGAGCTGCCTCGTATGGGCCAATAGGCCTTCTGCAGTTCTCATTATTACTACTATTCTCTACACCTTACTTTCCCTCCTCACCTCTCTCTTGCCTATTTATTACCCGTTCTCTACCTCCTCATCACAAGCGACTTGAGAATGGTCCAGGACGGACCGAAACGTCGTCGTCCCTTCAACTTCTAGTGTGTGGTCTGGTCAACATACTTCAGCCACGTTATTGTGACTCATCGCCTGCATAAATTTCCCATTCTTATTTGGAGTTACGGAGGTTTTTGGGGAAAATTCAGACCGAAATATTTCAGAGTTCATAGAGGTTCTTATAGAAAATTCAGGGCAAGTCCGCTTCCGTCTTTTAAAATAACTCTACGGTCAGTTTTTTATTTTTTGGAAAAGCACTCATTTGGAGTTAAAGAGTTCTTGTGGGGGAAATTCAGACCAAATATCACTTATTCGTTCTTAAAGAGTTTCTATGGAGGAAATTCAGAATTTTCAGAATTCAGTTTTATGAAAATATTTCAGAGTTCATGTAATCATAGAAGTTTATTTAAGAGTGTAAGACCAAAATTATTCAAAAAGACCATTTTCAGATAATATTGTCATAGAAGTTTTGTTAAGGAAAATAGACATCTTAGCAGTAAGTTTTAGTTTTATATCCATTTACGGCTATTTCACCTGTAAAAGTCCGAAAGTTATTCAGAGATCATTTGAGGACCAATCTTCTTCAGAGTCCATTTAAGACCAAAATATTTAAGAGTTTTACTTACACCTGCGTTCTTAAAGAGTTCTTATAGAGGAAAATCAAATATTGTCAGAGTCCAATTTATGCCCAAAAATCGTCAGAGACTATTTAAGACCAAAATATGACAGATAACAGTAAACGACTGAAAATTAGCCAGAGTTTACTTTGAGATCAAAATTCGACAGAGTCCAGTTGAAGACTGAAATATAACAGAACTCATTAAAAGACCGAAATTAATTCATAGGCCAGTTGAAGACCGAAAATTAGTCAGAGACCAGTTAAAGACAAAATATGATAGAGTTCAATTGAAGACCAAAATTCGTCAGCGTTCACTTTGAGACCCCAAAATTATTCAGAGTCCAGTTAAAAAGCAAAATTTGTCAAAGACCAAATTTTCTCTATGAATATCCCAATTTTAGCCCAATTTTAAACATTCATATTTCATACATAGTAAAATATATCCAACCAATTACCAAACTCTAGCTCCTGTTCCCGCCTTAACCCCCTCTTATATCTTTGTTAATACCTAATCAATTTCCCTGAAATTTACCACACCTCTATTTCAGACTTAGTAAAATACAACAATTTAGTTACTGAGCTGCAGCTCCTGTCCCCCACCTTAGTTCTCTCTCGTATCTTCATTAATACTTAAACAATTTTCTTGTAATTTACCCCTCCCTTTCTGGCCCGTTGTCGCTGTGAGGGGGTTTGGTGGGCAGCTGCCGGAATGTGATGCTCCATGGGTCAGTCCTCTGTCCTTTTGAAGCCTTATGTTCCTGCTGCTGCCTTTACCAATTTTGCCAGATATCTTTTTCCTTTTCCTTGTGTTTCATTTTTCTCAACCCCCCCCCCCGCCTTTCCTCTTCTTTCTAATTGTCATTACCCGCCGACCTTTTACCAGTCATGATTATTCTTTCGGACTTCTTCTGTTTTGATGCCCGGGTGTTTAGGGAAGCATACTCTCTCGCCCATAGAACTGTGGTACCCAACGTTGTGAGCGAGGGAACGCTTTTATTGTCAATTCTTCTTTTGTCGCTGAACCCGATCTCGACGGACTGACGGTTCTTAAGGTGACGACTGTGGGGGTGTATACTCACGACGCACCCCTAGGGGGCCCCGGCAAGACCAACAACAAGACTCTTGTCGGGTGTCCTATCCTGTAATTGTGGCTCTGTGGTGGGTACGGGGGCACATTCGTGAAGCAAAGTATTACCTCTCGTTTTCATGTCGGTGAATATTGTTCCTCTTATGACTTCTCAGGCTCATGGCGTGGGCTACCAAGCCTCCCGAGTCGGACTGTGTTGGAAGACCGGGCTCTATAGCCCCCGCTATATTGAGCCCAGACCTAGCTCTTCCTTTGACCTTCCTGACTACTCCCCTCGGCTCCCCTCCCTCCTCTGTGGTTGGGTCGAGCCACAAGCTCCCAATAGTGACCACCTCGTCTCCTGGCACGGCTCAGTCTCTCATTGTGACTACTGTGCCTTTTAACCCCTCTCTCTCTGGGGGTTCTAAATGCTGTTACGACCCTGGTTTCTTAATTGGCTTTGCCAGAACCAGAGGTCAAATTGGATTCTTTCATATTCATGCAGGGATCAGTCACTGAAGTATGTTGATAGTGATAGGCCCTGACTTAGGGATTTTGTGTGGTTTCTTAATTAAATAAATATTAGAACACTAGCTGTACCCGGCCACGCGTTGCTGTGGCTCAGCAACGCATGTGCGTTGCTGAGCCACAGCAACCTTCCCCTTGTCTCCCAGTCCTCCCCGCCATTTCCCCTCCTCCATCTCCTCGTCCTCCCAACCATTCCCCACTCTCCTGTCCCTTTGTCCTCCCAACCATTCCCCATTATCCCGTCCCCTCGTCCTCTCCACCATTTCCTCCCTCCCCCATCCCTGTGTATTCCCCACCATCCCCCACTCCACCATCCCCTCGTCCCTCTAACCATTCCCCACTCCACCATCCCCTTGTACTCTCCTCCATCTCCCACTCCCCTGTCCCCCCGGCCTCCCTATCATTCCCCTCTCCCCTGTTCCCTCATCCTTCGTACCATCCCCCACTCTCCTGTTTCCTTGTCCTTCCCATCATTCTCCATTCCTCTGTCCCCTCGTCCCCACCATCCCCATCTCTGCAGTCCTTTCGTCCTCCCCACCATTCCCCACTCCCTCGTCTAATGCATTCCCAAATGATCTGATGTTCCCATCACTGAAATATAAGAAAACACTTAAAAAACGAAATGAAAAACAATGAAGAGATAACAAAATAAACTATACTCATGAAATGAACGGTATGGTAAACAACAAAGCTCAATTCCAACGCAGTGTCACAAAATAATTAAATCAAAATAAAAATAATTCGAAATCTATGAAAATTCAATTTATCAATGAAATTGGAAACATTGAAATGGAATCGTAACTTATTTAGTATAGCGTGAGTTGTTCTTACGTGCAACAGATGGCGCTGTTTTTTCTAAAATGCATGTTATTACTGTCACAGGTGTGGCATCTATACTTATACTCACGAAATGAATGGTATGGTAAACAACACAGCTAAATTCCATCACAATATCACAAAATAATTAAATCAAAATGAAAATAAATCAAAATATATGAAAATTGAATTGGAATATATGAATGCAATCGGAAAGATTGAAATGGAATTGTAACATATTTATTATAGTGTGTGTGGCTCTTACGTGCAATAGATGGTGCTGTTTCTTAAAAAAGAAGAACGTTTTTACCTTTTACAAGTGTGGCATCTATACTTATACTTAGGAAATGAACAGTGTGGTAAACAACACAGATCAGTTCCAACACAATGTCACACAAAATAATTAAATCAAAATTAAAATAAATCGAAATCTATGAAAATTTAATTTATTTATGCAATCGGAAACATTGAAGTGGAAATCATAACATATTTAGTATAGCGAGCGTGTGTTGCTATCACGTTCAACAGATGGCGCTGTTTTTTCTTTAAATAATGTTTTTACCTGTCACAGGTGTGGCATCTATATAGTAGGCATATAAAAACACGCGCATATTCAAATGAAACGTTGTGTCAGAATTTCAAAACAATCAGTGAAGAACTTTGGGAGATAGCAGCGTGTGTTACTCTTACGTCCAACAGATGGCGCTGTTTATCAAAAGAAGCATGTTTTCCCCCGTCACAGGTAAGGCATGTATATAGTAAGTATATAAAAACATGCGCCTATTCATATGCAACGTTGTGTCAAAATTTCAAAGCAATCGGTAAAGAGGTTTCGAAGATTTCTCTCACATGAAAAACACATTAAAAACAGTTTTTCAAAAAAAAACATGTTTTTTTTCCGTCACAGACCTGACATCAATATAATATGTATATAAAAACCAGCTCTGATGCGAATGGAACATTGTGTGAAAATTTCAAAGCGATCGGTGAAGAACTTTCGGAGATTAGCTATTTTGAACAAACGAACATTTACATTTTATTTATATAGATTAATTAATTGATAGGATTGGATTATGTAAGAGGGATATTTAATTAATAGTATAAATATTATTCAAGGGACCTATATCCTTGCTATGCTTTTGTTTCCGTCTCCCCTGCCAAACGTAGAAATAATCTGGTTGCTCACACAGCAGGCAGACTCTGTGCTAATTGTATATTATTATAATATAGAACTAGATATTATCTATTCTTAGAATCGTTAAAGTAACTAGTAATGAATGTCTGTGAAGACTTGTAATGATTGTTACTGTACAATCAGTTTAGTATCGTCCAGGCAGCGGTCTTGAGAGTGCTCACAGAGAGCCGATTCCTTCGTCTGGGTCTCGAGACTGTGCGGTCGCATCCCATGTGGGCCATTTCCTCCCCTTTTCTCATCCTTCTCTCTTCTCTCTCCTTATTCCGTGTTAATAAGCTAAGTACCTAACTGTTGTGTATTAAGTGCCACCGTGTTCTAGGTTATTTAGTGTCATCTTAAGCCAGTGTTTGTGCCCAAACTTTAACTCTGGGGTGGCTTAAGGTGACCGACCACGTGTGCCTTTATTTACAGTGATACCTATGTGGGTTCTAGTGTCCCTTCAGGAAACTAGTCTTTACCCTAGTTTCAGTTTGTAAGCCTTGTATCCTGCCTATGTGGATTCAATGGGATTAACATAAGGTCGAGTGGTAAAATAACTTGTTGTATTTTTGTATTGTTGTGTTTTTTGTATGGGGGTTATTAGGGGATAATAAATAAGTTCTAAGTTATTGTGGAGTCTCCATTTACCCTATTTGAAAGGGCGTAGGCTGATCTCACTTAGACAACAGATAGACTAGGACACGTATTATTTACTGGAAATTGTCTTTCCTGGAGGCCGGGGCCTAACCTAGCTCTCACTATTTTAGGAACTCCTTGACCTTAGCTATTACCCCTCACAGAGCAACCATTTGCCCCCCCATAACAAACGCCATCCCCCGCCACGGCTGCACTTGCACGATCCCTTCTCATACTAATACATACCAAGCCTTGTGTAGTCCTGCTTCATGGGCCAAATACTTTGATCTCCTCCCTCTGTATTCTACACCTCCTGACGATTTCTTCCTCCATAAACACCTTATTGATTCGGTAAATGCCTCTTACTTTTAACCCCACCTGTTTCGGTACATGTCTTGTCGCTGCTCCTTCACTGGATGCAGCCACCCGCTTAGCCGCATTGTCCTGCACTGAAGAGACCCCAGTTCTGGTCTCCAAAAATGCTTGGTTAAATGCCAGTATTGGCACTGTTCTCCTCCCGCACCATGTTACAACTGGTGTTAGGGACCTAAAGGACTATCATGAGGATATTAAACATATCCTCGAAGCCCAAGGCCATCCTGTCCTCCAGGTGGACACGTTCACTCGACCCCCTCGTGGTCGCCGCCATCAGCCCCTTCAAATTGTGGAAATCACCTTCGATAGTAGGACCCTTCTGCCCTCTATCATTCTTGCTGGTGCCAGGTGCTCCGTTCAGGAGTACATCCCCTCTCCTAGACTTTGTAATAAGTGCTGGAAGTTCGGGCGCGGTGCCCTCAAATGCACAAGTCTTGTTTCTCTATGCCCCATGTGTGGGGACGATAGCTACTCTAAGACTGAGTACTCTACTCCCCAGGCTCTCTGCCTCAATTACGGTGAGGCCCACCCTACCTTCTCCCGCATGTAAATACACTACAAGCTTGAGGG
>WNGS01018100.1:0-11577 GCA_020271785.1 Procambarus virginalis | reverse complement strand
GAAGAAAACACCCCCCATTAACAACTGCAGTAGTTCACAACACCAGTATTGACCCTTACATCCCGACTCACAACCCCAGCTAACCTACAGAGTGCAGCCCGTTTTCTTTTGTCGCTACAAGGGGACAATCTGTGGGGTACTTACATATACCAACCCAAACTTCCCACCAAACCTAATCGCCTTAAGACCTGCAAAACATGGTGTCTGTGAGCCGCTATCTGTCATAGTACGTCGTATTCTGTCTGTAAAGGATCATATAGCACATAATGCAGGGCATTATTTGAGAGGACAGGTTGCAGTTTTAAGGGAGAGCTGATTTACAGCAGATTACAGGAACCACCGATTTACAACATCAATATGTTAACGTTCCATCAGCTTCCGTTACGATGTAAGTAGCGCGAGTTATTGGAGAAAGTTACTTTAGGTGTGTAGTGGGGACTGAAATGTTATTGGTACACTTTGTCTCCAGAGGGAGAGGTCTCCTCTACCCAGGTCACACACCCCAGGTCACACCTTCCCAGGCCACACCTTCCCAGGCCACACCTTCCCAGGCCACACCTTCCCAGGCCACACCTTCCCAGGTCACACCTTCCCAGGTCACACCTTCCCAGGTCACACCTTCCCAGGTCACACCTTCCCAGGCCACACACCTTCCCAGCCACACCTTCCCAGGCCACACCTTCCCAGGCCACACACCTTCCCAGGCCACACCTTCCCAGGCCACACCTTCCCAGGCCACACTTACCAGGTCACACCTTACCAGGTCACACCTTCCCAGGCCACACCTTCCCAGGCCACACCTTCCCAGGCCACACACCTTCCCAGGTCACACCTTCCCAGGTCACACCTTCCCAGGTCACACCTTCCCAGGTCACACCTTCCCAGGCCACACCTTCCGGGTCACACTTCCCAGGCCACACCTTTCCAGGTCACACCTTCCCAGGCCACACCTTCTCGGGCACACCTTCCCGGGTCACACCTTCCCAGGCCATACCTTCCCAGGTCACACCTTCCCAGGTCAGACCATCCCAGGTCACACTTCCCAGGCCACACACCTTCCCAGGCCATACCTTCCTTAGGCCACACACCTTCCCAGGTCACACCTTCCCAGGTCACACCTTCCTTAGGCCCACACCTTCCCAGGTCACACCTTCCCAGGCCACGCCTTCCAGGTCACACCTTCCCGGTCACACCTTCCCAGGTCACACCTTCCCAGGCCACACCTTCCCAGGTCACACCTTCCCAGGTCACACCTTCCCCGGCCACACCTTCCGGGCCACACCTTCCCAGGTCACACCTTCCCAGGTCACACCTTCCCAGGTCACACCTTCCTTAGGCCACACACCTTCCCAGGTCACACCTTCCCAGGTCACACCTTCCCAGGTCACACCTTCCTTAGGCCACACCTTCCCAGGTCACACCTTCCCAGGCCACACCTTCCCAGGTCACACCTCCCAGGTCACACCTTCCCAGGTCACACCTTCCTTAGGCCACACACCTTCCCAGGTCACACCTTCCCAGGTCACACCTTCCCAGGTCACACCTTCCTTAGGCCACACACCTTCCCAGGTCACACCTTCCCAGGCCACACCTTCCCAGGTCACACCTTCCCAGGTCACACCTTCCCAGGTCACACCTTCCTTAGGCCACACCTTCCCAGGTCACACCTTCCCAAGCCACACCTTCCCAGGTCACACCTTCCCAGGCCACACCTTCCCAGGTCACACCTTCCCAGGCCACACCTTCCCTGGTCACACCTTCCCAGGCCACACCTTCCCAGGTCACACCTTCCCAGGCCACACCTTCCCAGGCCACACCTTCCCAGGCCACACCTTCCCAGGTCACACCTTCCCAGGTCACACCTTCCCAGGTCACACCTTCCCAGGTCACACCTTCCCAGGCCACACCTTCCCAGGTCACACCTTCCCAGGTCACACCTTCCCGGCCACACCTTCCCGGGCCACACCTTCCCGGGCCACACCTTCCCAGGCCACACTTCCCAGGTCACACCTTCCCAGGTCACACCTTCCCGGCCACACCTTCCGGGCCACACCTTCCCGGGCCACACCTTCCCAGGCCACACCTTCCAGGCCACACCTTCCCAGGCCACACCTCCCTGGTCACACCTTCCCTGGCCACACCTTCCCAGGTCACACCTTCCCAGGCCACACCTTCCCAGGTCATACCTTCCCAGGCCACACCTTCCCTGGTCACATTTTCCCAGGTCACACCTTCCCAGGTCACACCTTCCCAGGTCACACCTTCCCAGGCCACACCTTCCCAGGTCACACCTTCCCAGGTCACACCTTCCCGGGCCACACCTTCCCGGGCCACACCTTCCCAGGCCACACCTTCCTGGTCACACCTTCCCTAGCCACACCTTCCCAGGTCACACCTTCCCAGGCCACACCTTCCCAGGTCACACCTTCCCAGGTCACACCTTCCCAGGTCACACCTTCCCAGGTCACACCTTCCCAGGTCACACTTCCCAGGTCACACCTTCCCAGGTCACACTTTCCCAAGTCACACCCTCCCAGGCCACACCTTCCCAGGCCACACCTTCCCAGGCCACACACCTTCCCAGGCCACACACCTTCCCAGGCCACACTTCCCAGGCCACACCCTTCCAGGTCACACCTTCCCAGGTCACACCTTCCCAGGCCACACCTTCCCAGGCCACACCTTCCCGATGCGAATATTTTATAACAATTATTAAAACTAATCTGAATTCCAATCAGTTTGATCTGGTACATTAAAATTCAGTTATTTCATTCATATTTGTAACTGAACAAAATAATTTGAGATAGATCTCGTCAGAAAGAAATGTTAACATGAAAAGCTCACTGAGACTTTTTTTTTATAAACTCAGCCTAAATTATTTTATTTGCAATATTTTGCTAAGCAATCAAATTAATTCAAACATTCTGCTCTCCTGACAAGCGTGCCTATATTTTATATCTGAATACCAATATCGAAAACTTTATGTATGAGAATGCATAATTCAATTTAGTTATTGTTGATAGCAAAGAAGTGCAGTATGAGAGTCTCTCTCCTAGACATATATTCTCGTGACAACATTTTATATTAAATGTGAAACTTGTTCCATTTGAATATAATGAGCTCATGATGGATCTAAGATCGATGCTTTACTCACGAAAGTATAGATAATATAAATAATTTTATCGTGTCTTTATACATTTCTTTTCAGAGGTAATATTGACATAGTGTGTATAATGAATGTATTGAAGATATCATCTTTGATGGAGCACCTGGCTGAATCTCTTCCCCCTCTCTCTCTCTCTCTCATTCTTCTCCTCATTCTTTCCCTCTCTTCCCATTTCCACCTGTTTCCCCCTCCCCTCTCTCGCAGCACTAACCTCTCCTCTCTCTCTCTCTCTTTCTCTCTCTCAGAAACTTAAAAATTACTGAAAACTGCAAAAGATCTAAAAACTTTATAGAAAACATATGCGAGATTTCAAACTTCATAAAAGTTGCAAGGGAGCCATACAAGTATATATATATGCCGATATATCTTAAAAAGTGGTATTGGGTGGTCGTGGCCAAGTGGCCTATGACACGCACGCACCACCTATGTGTCCCCTTACAAAGTTGGGGGGAGGCTAGCCCACAAAACTGGCGTTCTTCGGACGGACTGACAAACTGACATTCTGTTTTATACACATTCTGTTTTATACACATTCTGTATTTGTAATAACAGGGTCTGTGGCACAGTTCTCTACCAAACGTTTCGTGGTTCGATTTCGCCGGCAAGACGAAGACGTTTGGGCAAATTTCCTTTCACCTGATACATGTGATCCCCAGCTGTAAATAAGTACCTGGGAGTTAGGTAACTGTTGTGGGTTGCATCGTGGGAGAGGTCAGTCATTGGCCAGGGCATTCCTTGAAAAAATCAGCAGTTTGCCTGTCCCGCGCAATGGAAATTGAAACCGTAAATATGTATGCAACTATATGATCAGATGGAAGCAACACTGATACTGTGAGCTCCTGATACTGTGAGCTCCTGATACTGTGAGCTCCTGATACTGTGAGCTCCTGATACTGTGAGCTTATGATACTGTGGGCTCCTGATACTGTGAGCCCTGATACTGTGAGCTCCTGATACTGTGAGCTCCTGATACTGTGAGCTTATGATACTGTGAGCTCCTGATAATGTGAGCTCCTGATACTGTGAGCTTATGATACTGTGGGCTCCTGATACTGTGAGCTTATGATACTGTGGGCTCCTGATACTGTGAGCCCCTGATACTGTGGGCTCCTGATACTGTGAGCCCCTGATACTGTGAGCTCCTGATATTGTGAGCTCCTGATACTGTGAGCTCCTGATACTGTGAGCTGATACTGTGAGCTCCTGATACTGTGGTCTCCTGATACTGTGAGCTCCTAATACTGTGAGCTCCTGATACTGTGAGCTTATGATACTGTGGGCTCCTGATACTGTGAGCCCCTGATACTGTGAGCTCCTGATACTGTGAGCTTATGATACTGTGGGCTCCTGATACTGTGAGCCCCTGATACTGTGAGCTCCTGATACTGTGAGCTCCTGATACTGTGGGCTCCTGATATTGTGGGCTCCTGATACTGTGAGCCCCTGATACTGTGAGCTCCTGATACTGTGGGCTCCTGATACTGTGGGCTCCTGATACTGTGAGCCCCTGATACTGTGAGCTCCTGAAACTGTGAGCTCCTGATACTGTGAGCTCTTGATACTGTGAGCTCCTGATTCTGTGAGTTCCTGAAACTGTGAGCTCCTGATACTGTGAGCTTATGGTACTGTGAGCTCCTGATACTGTTACATGGCAAGATTACGCCACAGACACATCAGCATCACTACAGCATAACAGCAGAATTGTTGTCAAACATTTCCGTCATCATTTAATGAAGGAATTCTGAAATTCTGAAATTTTATCCAAGAGTTATATTAAAGAAGTTACAAAAGAACTTCTTCTCCATGTAACTACAAACTGGTTGACCACATTGGTTAATTATCATAATAAAAACATCACAAACAAATCACAATGGCGTGATCTGAATTTGTTTTAAGCCACCGGTGAGGCTTTACCCAGAGTTGTTGTGGATCCCAGACACTTGCCTTAACCTTTTTGGCCATGATGGGACAAAACCCATTCAACCCGGAACTACACTGAATTGACAAGGAGGGTCTGAGGGGGGGGGGGGGGAACTGGTGCCACAACCAGGTGGCACGCCTACGTTGTACTTCTGTCTGAAATTATTGAATACCTGTATTTTACGTAACACAGGTAAAATCGTCATTCTGATCGGCCAGTGTATAGAATGAACGTCGGAGGAGGTCAAGTTGTTTAACTCGTCCTCCTCCGACGAGTTAAACGAGATCTCCTCGAGAGATCTTAATTTTATAGTCGATAGTTAAAATTGTAATGCATTAGTGTGAGGACAGGTTGACTTGTAATGTATTAAGTGAGAGGACAGGTTGACTTGTAATGCATTAAGTGTGAGGACAGGTTGACTTGTAATGCATTAAGTGAGAGGACAGGTTGACTTGTAATGCATTAAGTGAGAGGACAGGTTGACTTGTAATGTATTAGGTGAGAGGACAGGTTGACTTGTAATGCATTAAGTGAGAGGACAGGTTGACTTGTAATGCATTAAGTGAGAGGACAGGTTGACTTGTAATGCATTAAGTGAGAGGACAGGTTGACTTGTAATGTATTAGGTGAGAGGACAGGTTGACTTGTAATGCATTAAGTGAGAGGACAGGTTGACTTGTAATGCATTAAGTGAGAGGACAGGTTGACTTGTAATGCATTAAGTGAGAGGACAGGTTGACTTGTAATGCATTAAGTGAGAGGACAGGTTGACTTGTAATACATTAAGTGAGAGGACAGGTTGACTTGTAATGCATTAGGTGAGAGGACAGGTTGACTTGTAATGCATTAAGTGAGAGGACAGGTTGACTTGTAATACATTAAGTGAGAGGACAGGTTGACTTGTAATACATTAAGTGTGAGGACAGGTTGACTTCCTGACAAAAAAATGGACGGAATAATTTTTACGTCAATGAGTTCCTAAATTTATTGCTTACTCCAAACCACAGTGTCTGGTGTTACTGATAACCCAGTATCACAGTGTTTGGTGTTACTGATAACCCAGTATCACAGTGTCTGGTGTTACTGATAACCCTGTATCACAGTGTCTGGTGTTACTGATAACCCTGTATCACAGTGTCTGGTGTTACTGATAACCCTGTATCACAGTGTCTGGTGTTACTGATAACCCAGTATCACAGTGTCTGGTGTTACTGATAACCCAGTATCACAGTGTCTGGTGTTACTGATAACCCTGTATCACAGTGTGTGGTGTTACTGATAACCCTGTATCACAGTGTGTGGTGTTACTGATAACGCAGTATCAGAGTGACTGGTGTTACTGATAACCCTGTATCACAGTGTGTGGTGTTACTGATAACCCAGTATCACAATGTGTGGTGTTACTGATAACCCAGTATCACAGTGTCTGGTGTTACTGATAAGCCTGTATCACAGTGTGTGGTGTTACTGATAACCCTGTATCACAGTGTCTGGTGTTACTGATAAGCCTGTATCACAGTGTGTGGTGTTACTGATAACCCTGTATCACAGTGTCTGGTGTTACTGATAAGCCTGTATCACAGTGTCTGGTGTTACTGATAACCCAGTATCACAGTGTCTGGTGTTACTGATAACCCAGTATGCCAGTGCCTGGTGTTACTGATAACTCAGTATCTCAGTGTCTGGTGTTACTGATAACGAGACTAAGACAGGTGGGGCGTGAAACAAGCAGAGATAACAGTAATTAGCTTGCCAGGTTCTGATCATTATAATTGTTCAAGAGACTTGACGGAGGTCAGTCCTTCACCTCGTCTCCCACCAGTAGATGACGGGTAGGTGATCTGTCCTTCACCTTGTCTCCCACCAGTAGATGACGGGTAGATGATCTGTCCTTCACCTCGTCTCCCCAGTAGATGACGGGTAGATGATCTGTCCTTCACCTCGTCTCCCACCAGTAGATGACGGGTAGATGATCTGTCCTTCACCTCGTCTCCCACCAGTAGATGACGGGTAGATGATCTGTCCTTCACCTCGTCTCCCACCAGTAGATGACGGGTAGATGATCTGTCCTTCACCTCGTCTCCCACCAGTAGATGACGGGTAGATGATCTGTCCTTCACCTCGTCTCCCACCAGTAGATGACGGGTAGATGATCTGTCCTTCACTATTGGTATGATGACTATCCATCACTATTGATATGATGACTATCCTTCATTATTGATATGATGACTATCCTTCACTATTGGTATGATGACTATCCTTCACTATTGGTATGATGACTATCCTTCACTATTGGTATGATGACTATCCTTCACTATTGGTATGATGACTATCCTTCACTATTGGTATGATGAATATCCTTCACTATTGGTATGATGACTATCCTTCACTATTGATATGATGACTATCCTTCACTATTGATATGATGACTGTCCATCACAATTGATATGATGACTATCCTTCATTATTGATATGATGACTATCCATCACTATTGATGTGATGACTATCCTTCACTATTGATATGACTATCCTTCATTATTGATATGATGACTATCCATCACTATTGATGTGATGACTATCCTTCACTATTGATATGACTATCCTTCATTATTGATATGATGACTATCCATCACTATTGATATGATGACTATCCATCACTATTGATGTGATGACTATCCATCACTATTGATGTGATGACTATCCATCACTATTGATATGATGACTATCCATCACTATTGATATGATGACTATCCATCACTATTGATATGATGACTATCCATCACTATTGATGTGATGACTATCCATCACTATTGATATGATGACTATCCTTCACTATTGATATGATGACTATCCTTCATTATTGATATGATGACTATCCTTCATCATTGATATTATGACTATCCTTCATTATTGATATGATGACTGTCCTTCATTATTGATATGATGACTATCCTTCATTATTGATATGATGACTATCCATCACTATTGATATGACTGTCCATCACTGTTGATATGATGACTATCCTTCACTATTGATATGATGACTATCCTTCACTATTGATATGATGACTATCCTTCACTATTGGTATGATGACTATCCATCACTATTGATGTGATGACTATCCTTCACTATTGATATGATGACTGTCCATCACTATTGATATGATGACTGTCCTTCACTATTGATATGATGACTATCCTTCACTATTGATATGATGACTATCCTTCACTATTGGTATGATGACTATCCATCACTATTGATGTGATGACTATCCATCACTATTGATATGATGACTATCCATCACTATTGATGTGATGACTATCCTTCACTATTGATATGATGACTATCCTTCATTATTGATACAAATACTCTCATCAATAATCTTTTATATCATAGTGATTCAACAAGAGGCTCACAACAGTCACTATACAAGGCACTTTACATCTATAGTGAGTCACACAGTTACTAGTCTTGCTCCACACCCACCCAACTGGGCGGCAGCTTTACAGTCATGTGCTCCACACCCACGCAACTGGGCGGCAGCTTTACATTCATGTGCTCCACACCCTCCCAACTGGGCGGCAGCTTTACAGTCATGTGCTCCACACCCACCCAACTGGGCGCAGCTTTACAGTCATGTGTTCCACACCCACCCAACTGGGCGGCAGCTTTACAGTCATGTGCTCCACACCCACCCAAATGGGCGGCAGCTTACAGTCATGTGCTCCACACCCACCCAACTGGGCGGCAGCTTTACAGTCATGTGCTCCACACCCACCCAACTGGGCGGCAGCTTTACAGTCATGTTCCTCACCCACCCAACTGGGCGGCAGCTTTACATTCATGTTCTCCACACCCACCCAACTGGGCGGCAGCTTTACATTCATGTTCTCCACACCCACCAACTGGGCGGCAGCTTTACAGTCATGTGCTCGACACCCACCCAACTGGGCGGCAGCTTTACATTCATGTTCTCACCCACCCAACTGGGCGGCAGCTTTACAGTCATGTGCTCCACACCCACCCAACTGGGCGGCAGCTTTACAGTCTTGTGCTCGACACCACCCACTGGGCGGCAGCTTTACAGTCATGTGCTCCACACCCACCCAACTGGGAGCCAGCTTACAGTCATGTGCTCGACACCCACCCAACTGGGCGGCAGCTTTACAGTCATGTGCTCCACACCCACCCAACTGGGCGGCAGCTTTACAGTCTGTGCTCCACACCTACCCAACTGGGCGGCAGCTGTACAGTCATGTGCATACATTACCTACAGTAAGCAAATTTTGGCTACTTTGCTAAGATTTCGGGCAGCACATCATTATGAATGAAGTACTTACACATTCATGGACACCATTGTCGGTGTTATCTCTAAATTCCGAGATTTTTTCACATTCCATTATATAATGACGTGTTTGTGTGTGTACATTACGAATATTACCACGTGATGAAAAATGTGACAGTGTCAGACCACGGAGGGAGAGTTGGAACAGGAATTTCCTTATTACACACACACACACACACACACATATATATATATATATATATATATATATATATATATATATATATATATATATATATATATATATAATATGTATATATATTGATATATAATCTATCAAGTCTAATCTATCAAAATATATAATCTAATATATAATCTAATCAAGGCTGATATATAATCTAATGTAATGTTGTTATATATTAGATATTTAATGATTATCTGATATATAATCTCAAGTCTGATATATAATCAAATCAAGTCTAATCTAATCTATCAAAATCTAATGATATAATCTATCAAGTACAGGGACCTAGAACGTTGTTACAGGTTCGTGCCGATAGGCTCTGAGACTCTGGGCGCTGGGGTAAATGTGCCCTTAAGTTCCTGAAGGAGGTGGGCGAGGAACTCATTGGGAAGACTAGACCCAAGAGCGGCCAGTTTCATGTACCAGCGCCTGAGTGTTGCTGCTCAGAGGGAAATGCGTGCTGTATCTTGGGTACGCACCCGACCCCTGAAGAGCTGGACGAGGTCTTCGAACACTAATTGGTATATTGTTATATAGTGTGGGTTTTCTGTAACTGTAGCATTGCAACAAAATCAAATAAAAATAAAATATTAAAAAATAACAATAGGGGTGGTAGGAGAGGAAAAGATTAAGTATTCAGTGAGAATCCACAAGGTCTTCTCTGAACACCATTTATTTTCTTCTTCGAGGATGTGGGTCCCTTCAATCAAACCAGTGGTGGTACCCCTAATATATATATATATATATATATATATATATATATATATATATATATATATATATATATATTTAAATACTATTAAGATCATGTTGACCAAATATCAAGGTTTTTAATTATGTACAAAATCTAGACAGAAGCAAAATTTCCCATTGTGCATCAGCATTAGGTGTAGTTCTGGTGGTTTTGAATCCCAACTCTTGGTCTTTCTCGACGCGCTTCTAACTTTGGGGATGGTGTTGGCTCTCTGAGAACGTGATTTGCATACTGCACGGTGTCTCGATGCCACAGTCAGCCTCCTCTGTTTGTTCTGCTGCTTCTACAACTTAAAAAACTTTATCCAATTCTTTATCCAGCGCTCGACCCCAAAGACGCATTCATCAATATTAATGTTCTGTTCATTCAAATGACAATTTTCTCAATATATATTAATGTTGTTATATATTAGTATGCTGTGCATATTTAGGCATTGGCTAGGTTAGGTGTTTAGGTTGGTTCTGTTGGCGATAATTTTGTATTTGTAGTACTTGGGTGAAGCATTTCAACCCGTCCTCGACTCAAGTCCATTCCATCCAGCGGTTGACCCCAAAGACGCAGTCATAAATTTTTACATGCTGTTCATTCAAAACGTGAATTTTCTCAAATATAAATTATTACAATATATTAGCATATTGTACATATATAGGCATAGGTTAGGTTAGGTGTTTAGTTCTGTTGGCGATTATTTGTATTTGTAGTACGTGGGTGAAGCTTTAAGCGTTGTGGTTCGAACAAAATTCGTCGGTGAAGCACTTGTTCCGGAAGTGTTTTAACGTCAAACAGCTGTGAGTCGTGTGTAAGGCTTTTTAATTCATAACCAGGGAGTTTAGCGGGTGCATGGCATGGACTTGGGGCCTTTGTTTATGAGAACGGGCTACACCACGATGACAACCATTGCCTGAGGATAGGTTGATTTTGAAAAGCAGGCGCCGGCCCCTAAAGCTTCATTCGCCAAATTTGACGCACTCTGTATTCGGGACTCTCTCAAATTTAAATTTAAGGACGTCACACACAGTTTCAAATGTATATATGATGGAGATCAATAGGCTCCGGACCCTGAACACCTGTTGATTGACAGTTTAGAAGTGGGACCAAAGAGCCGATACTCAGCCCCCCCCCCCCGCCTCCTGCAAGCACAACTAGGTGAGCACTAACCTATCACAAGTTTGACTAGTACCTATACTTCTCACCATATACTATGA
>WNGS01018092.1:0-16714 GCA_020271785.1 Procambarus virginalis | reverse complement strand
TATATATATATATATATATATATATATATATATATATATATATATATATTATATATATATATTATATATACATATATATATATATATATATATATATGTATATATATATATATATATATATATATATATATATATGCAAACAAGCCTGAATGGTCCCCAGGACTAGATACAACTGAAAACTCACACCCAGAAGTGACTCGAACCCATACTCCCAGGAGCAATGCAACTGGTATGTACAGGGACGCCTTAAACCACTTGACCATCACGACCGGACAAAAGGAAGTGATAGCCGAGGCTATATGAACCACTTCCCCGCCCCGCCGGCACTCGGATGGTAATCTTGGGCATAGCATTTTATCAAATCACCTCATTCTTTGGGGCTACACGTGAGGAACACAAATGCAAACAAGCCTGAATGGTCCCCAGGACTAGATACAACTGAAAACTCACACCCCAGAAGTGACTCGAACCCATACTCCCAGGAGCAATGCAACTGGTATGTACAGGGACGCCTTAAACCACTTGACCATCACGACCGGACAAAAGGCAGTGATAGCCGAGGCTATATGAACCACTTCCCCGCCCCGCCGGCACTCGGATGGTAATCTTGGGCATAGCATTTTATCAATCACCTCATTCTTTGGGGCAACACGTGAGGAACACAAATGCAAACAAGCCTGAATGGTCCCCAGGACTAGATACAACTGAAAACTCACACCCCAGAAGTGACTCGAACCCATACTCCCAGGAGCAATGCAACTGGTATGTACAGGGACGCCTTAAACCACTTGACCATCACGACCGGACGAAAGGAAGTGATAGCCGAGGCTATATGAACCACTTCCCCGCCCCGCCGGCACTCGGATGGTAATCTTGGGCATAGCATTTTATCAAATCACCTCATTCTTTGGGGCAACACGTGAGGAACACAAATGCAAAGAAGCCTGAATGGTCCCCAGGACTAGATACAACTGAAAACTCACACCCCAGAAGTGACTCGAACCCATACTCCCAGAGCAATGCAACTGGTATGTACAGGGACGCCTTAACCACTTGACCATCACGACCGGACAAAGGAAGTGATAGCCGAGGCTATATGAACCACTTCCCCGCCCCGCCGGCACTCGGATGGTAATCTTGGGCATAGCATTTTATCAAATCACCTCATTCTTTGGGGCAACACGTGAGGAACACAAATGCAAACAAGCCTGAATGGTCCCCAGGACTAGATACAACTGAAAACTCACACCCAGAAGTGACTCGAACCCATACTCCCAGGAGCAATGCAACTGGTATGTACAGGGACGCCTTAAACCACTTGACCATCACGACCGGACAAAAGGAAGTGATAGCCGAGGCTATATGAACCACTTCCCCGCCCCGCCGGCACTCGGATGGTAATCTTGGGCATAGCATTTTATCAAATCACCTCATTCTTTGGGGCTACACGTGAGGAACACAAATGCAAACAAGCCTGAATGGTCCCAGGACTAGATACAACTGAAAACTCACACCCCAGAAGTGACTCGAACCCATACTCCCAGGAGCAATGCAACTGGTATGTACAGGGACGCCTTAAACCACTTGACAATCACGACCGGACAAAAGGCAGTGATAGCCGAGGCTATATGAACCACTTCCCCGCCCCGCCGGCACTCGGATGGTAATCTTGGGCATAGCATTTTATCAAATCACCTCATTCTTTGGGGCAACACGTGAGGAACACAAATGCAAACAAGCCTGAATGGTCCCCAGGACTAGATACAACTGAAAACTCACACCCCAGAAGTGACTCGAACCCATACTCCCAGGAGCAATGCAACTGGTATGTACAGGGACGCCTTAAACCACTTGACCATCACGACCGGACAAAAGGAAGTGATAGCCGAGGCTATATGAACCACTTCCCCGCCCCGCCGGCACTCGGATGGTAATCTTGGGCATAGCATTTTATCAAATCACCTCATTCTTTGGGGCAACACGTGAGGAACACAAATGCAAAGAAGCCTGAATGGTCCCCAGGACTAGATACAACTGAAAACTCACACCCCAGAAGTGACTCGAACCCATACTCCCAGGAGCAATGCAACTGGTATGTACAGGGACGCCTTAAACCACTTGACCATCACGACCGGACAAAAGGAAGTGATAGCCGAGGCTATATGAACCACTTCCCCGCCCCGCCGGCACTCGGATGGTAATCTTGGGCATAGCATTTTATCAATCACCTCATTCTTTGGGGCAACACGTGAGGAACACAAATGCAAACAAGCCTGAATGGTCCCCAGGACTAGATACAACTGAAAACTCACACCCCAGAAGTGACTCGAACCCATACTCCCAGGAGCAATGCAACTGGTATGTACAGGGGCAGCCACATACATCGACCTCTCTGCCGGCACAGCAGGAGCCGCGGCGACACACAGAGAAAGAGACAAGTCAGCCAAGTATAGGCAATTAGATCATCGGTACAACTTCGTTCCAATAGGGTCTGAGACCCTATTCCCATGGGGAGAGAGTGCAAGAAGGTTTCTAAAGGATCTTGGTTCCAAGCTCATCAACACCACAAGAGACCCTAGAGCGGCAAGTTTTCTCTTTCAGCGCCTCAGTGTTGCGATCCAGAGGGGGAATGCTCGCTGCATCCTCGGTTCCTGCCCAACGTCGGAGGAGTTCGAGGAAATCTACAGCCTCTAGGAAGCGAACTATTTTTGTGTCCTCTTAATGCTCATTTTTTTGTATACAATCAGATATGTAACTGTATAACCTTGCTTAATAAAGTGTACACCATAAAAAAGGGGGGTGGTAGGAGAAGCGAACACCCTCATGTATTCAGAGTTAAATGGCAAGTTTTTCCCTGAATGCTCTGTGTTCCCTTCTCTGAGGCTGTGGGTCCCTATAATTGCACCAGAGGTGGTACCCCCTATATATATATATATATATATTATATATATATATATATATATTATATATATAATATATATATATAATATATATATATATATATATAATATATATATATATATATATATATATATATATTATATATTTTGGTAGCAGTCTTTCCTGTAGACATATGTTATTAAATATGACCGAAAAAGTAAGATTAATAATTCTAACACGAATTTTCTCAATTTTCCTTATGTTTCTTTTTACTGATGACGGTAAATTAAAAATCAATTCTCCAAAATTCATTCTTTATTTCTAGTCTGACGCGACACTTGAGCGCGTTTCGTAAAACTTATTACATTTTCAAAGACTTTTAGTTTATCTACACAACTTATGCTTTTATGAAACAAACATTGGCTCTTATACCTGCATTTGGGTGAGGTGATGTAATACATTAGTGGGGTGAAACACAGAACATGGAAAACGGCGTATAGATTTGTAGAAGTAGAAGTCGGGTCCCAATAGAACTGCAGAAGGCCTATTGGCCCATATTTCTTGATGTTTCTATATTGGAGCGGAGTCTTGAAGTGGGTAGAATATAGTTGTACGTTAATTGGCTGTTGATTGCTGGTGTTGACTTCTTGATGTGTAGTGCCTCGCAGATGTCAAGCCGCCTGTTGTCGCTGTATCTATCGATGATTTCTGTGTTGTTTGTTAAGATTTCTCTGGTGATGGTTTGGTTGTGGGAAGAGAGTATATGTTCCTTAATGGAGCCCTGTTGCTTATGCATCGTTAAACGCCTGGAAAGAGATGTTGTTGTCTTGCCTATATACTGAGTTTTTTGGGCTTACAGTCCCCAAGAGGACATTTGAAGGCATAGACGACGTTTGTCTCTTTCAAAGCGTTCTGCTTTGTGTCTGGAGAGTTTCTCATGAGTAGGTTGGCAGTTTTCTTGGTTTTATAGTAAATCGTTAGTTGTATCTTCTGATTTTTGTCTGTAGGGATAACATTTCTATTAACAATATCTTTCAGGACCCTTTCCTCCGTTTTATGAGCTGTGGAGAAGAAGTTCCTGTAAAATAGTCTAATAGGGGGTATAGGTGTTGTATTAGTTGTTTCTTCAGAGGTTGCATGGCGTTTTACTTTCCTTCTTATGATGTCTTCAATGAAACCATTGGAGAAGCCGTTGTTGACTAGGACCTGCCTTACCCTACAGAGTTCTTCGTCGACTTGCTTCCATTCTGAGCTGTGGCTGAGAGCACGGTCGACATAAGCGTTAACAACACTCCTCTTGTACCTATCTGGGCAGTCACTGTTGGCATTTAGGCACAATCCTATGTTTGTTTCCTTAGTGTAGACTGCAGTGTGGAAACCTCCGCTCCTTTCCATGACTGTTACATCTAGAAAGGGCAGCTTCCCATCCTTCTCCATCTCGTAGGTGAAACGTAACACAGAATTCTGCTCAAACGCCTCTTTCAGCTCCTGCAGATGTCTGACATCAGGTACCTGTGTAAAAATGTCGTCAACATACCTGCAGTATATGGCCGGTTTCAAGTTCAAGTCGACTAAGACTTTTTCCTCGATAGTACCCATGTAGAAGTTTGCAAACAGGACGCCTAGGGGAGAACCCATAGCGACCCCATCTACTTGCTTATACATGTGCCCATCCGGGCTCAAGAAGGGTGCCTCCTTAGTACAAGCTTGGAGTAGTTTCCTCAGGATATTTTCTGGCATGTCAAGGGGATTACAGGCCGGGTCTCGATACACTCGGTCCAATATCAACCCGATTGTTTCATCCACAGGTACGTTGGTGAACAGTGATTCTACGTCCAACGAGGCTCTTATCCCTGTGGCCCGTGTTCCGAGTAGTAAGTCAACAAATTCCTTCGGGGATTTCAGGCTGAAGTTGCACGGGACATAAGGAGTCAGTAAGCCGTTGAGTCGTTTCGCCAGTCTGTACGTTGGTGTGGGTATCTGGCTGATAATTTGCCGAAGACATCATAAGAAGGAAAGTAAAACGCCATGCAACCTCTGAAGAAACAACTAATACAACACCTATACCCCCTATTAGACTATTTTACAAGAACTTCTTCTCCACAGCTCATAAAACGGAGGAAAGGGTCCTGAAAGATATTGTTAATAGAAATGTTATCCCTACAGACAAAAATCAGAAGATACAACTAACGATTTACTATAAAACCAAGAAAACTGCCAGCCTACTCATGAGAAACTCTCCAGACACGGAGCAGAACGCTCTAAAAGAGATAAACGTCGTCTATGCCTTCAAATGCCCTCTTAGGGACTGTAAGCCTCAAAAAACTCAGTATATAGGCAAGACAACAACATCTCTTTCCAGGCGTTTAACAATGCATAAGCAACAGGGCTCCATTAAGGAACATATACTCTCTTCCCACAACCAAACCATCACCAGAGAAATCTTAACAAACAACACAGAAATCATCGATAGATACAGTGACAACAGGCGGCTTGACATCTGCGAGGCACTACACATCAAGAAGTCAACACCAGCAATCAACAGCCAATTAACGTACAACTATATTCTACCCACTTCAAGACTCCGCTCCAATATAGAAACATCAAGAAATATGGGCCAATAGGCCTTCTGCAGTTCTATTGGGACCCGACTTCTACTTCTACAAATCTATACCCCGTTTTCCATGTTCTGTGTTTCACCCCACTAATGTATTACATCACCTCACCCAAATGCAGGTATAAGAGCCAATGTTTGTTTCATAAAAGCATAAGTTGTGTAGATAAACTAAAAGTCTTTGAAAATGTAATAAGTTTTACGAAACGCGCTCAAGTGTCGCGTCAGACTAGAAATAAAGAATGAATTTTGGAGAATTGATTTTTAATTTACCGTCATCAGTAAAAAGAAACATAAGGAAAATTGAGAAAATTCGTGTTAGAATTATTAATCTTACTTTTTCGGTCATATTTAATAACATATATATATATATATATATATATATATATATATATATATATATATATATATATATATATATATATATATATATATATATATATATATATGAAGATGTTCAGGCTTGTTCGCATATATATATATATATATATATATATATATATATATATATATATATATATATATATATATATATATATATATATATATATATATATATATATATATATATAAAAGTTTTTTTTTTTACTTTTCTCATAATTTTTGAAGATGTTTTTAATAAAAAAACATTATTAAGTTCGACATTTGCTTAATGGTAACTAAACTATCGTAGCTTTATGACTTTTCCACAGGTTGTTCGGTCATTACTGCAACCTTCCAGAGGTTGATAGGCCTATACAAGGATCTATAGGCCTACCGAAGGTCTCGTTAGTAGAGTTGGGTTCGTTCTCGACGCACAAGTAAGAATTCTGGGTTCGAATCCCGGGCGGGACAGAATAGTTATATCTTGAGGTTATCTTGAGATGATTTCGGGGCTTTAGTGTTCCCGCGGCCCGGTCCTCGACCAGGCCTCCACCCCCAGGAAGCAGCCCGTGACAGCTGACTAACACCCAGGTACCTATTTTACTGCTAGGTAACAGGTCCATAGGGTGAAAGAAACTTTGCCCATTGTTTCTCGCCAGCGCCTGGGATCGAACCCGGGACCACAGGATCACAAGTCCAGTGTGCTGTCCACTCGGCCGACCAGCTCCAGTCCAGTGTGCTGTTCACTCGGCCGACCGGCTCCCGGTCAGCCGAGCGGACAGCACACTGGACTTGTGGTCCCGGGTTCGATCCCGGGCGCCGGCAAGAAACAATGGGCAAAGTTGGGCACTGGGTAGTTGGGCACATTTCTTTTCACCTCATGCCCCTGTTCACCTAGTTGAGTGTAGGTACCCAGGAGTTAGTTGTGCTAGGCGGGGTCAGTAATTCTTCCCCCCAAAGGGGGGGGGGGGTCCTCAGTATAAGCCTTACCTTCCTTGAGGTGTTTCTGGGGCTTAGCATCCCCTCGGCCCGGTCGTCGACCAGGCCTCCTGGTTGCTGGACTGGTCAACCAGGCTGCTTGACTCGGCTGCTCGCAGCCTGACGTATGAATCACAGTCTGGTTGATCAGGTATCCTTTGGAGATGTTTATCAAGTTCTCTCTTGAACACTGTGAGGGGTCGGCCAGTTATGTCCCTTATGTGTAGTGGAAGCGTGTTGAACAGTCTCGGGCCTCTGATGTTGATAGTTCTCTCTTGAACACTGTGAGGGGTCGGCCAGTTATGTCCCTTATGTGTAGTGGAAGCGTGTTGAACAGTCTCGGGCCTCTGATGTTGATAGTTCTCTCTTGAACACTGTGAGGGGTCGCCCAGTTATGTCCCTTATGTGTAGTGGAAGCGTGTTGAACAGTCTCGGGCCTCTGATGTTGATAGTTCTCTCTTGAACACTGTGAGGGGTCGGCCAGTTATGTCCCTTATGTGTAGTGGAAGCGTGTTGAACAGTCTCGGGCCTCTGATGTTGATAGTTCTCTCTTGAACACTGTGAGGGGTCGGCCAGTTATGTCCCTTATGTGTAGTGGAAGCGTGTTGAACAGTCTCGGGCCTCTGATGTTGATAGTTCTCTCTTGAACACTGTGAGGGGTCGGCCAGTTATGTCCCTTATGTGTAGTGGAAGCGTGTTGAACAGTCTCGGGCCTCTGATGTTGATAGTTCTCTCTTGAACACTGTGAGGGGTCGGCCAGTTATGTCCCTTATGTGTAGTGGAAGCGTGTTGAACAGTCTCGGGCCTCTGATGTTGATAGTTCTCTCTTGAACACTGTGAGGGGTCGGCCAGTTATGTCCCTTATGTGTAGTGGAAGCGTGTTGAACAGTCTCGGGCCTCTGATGTTGATAGTTCTCTCTTGAACACTGTGAGGGGTCGGCCAGTTATGTCCCTTATGTGTAGTGGAAGCGTGTTGAACAGTCTCGGGCCTCTGATGTTGATAGTTCTCTCTTGAATACTGTGAGGGGTCGGCCAGTTATGCCCCTTATGTGTAGTGGAAGCGTGTTAAACAGTCTCGGGCCTCTGATGTTGATAGTTCTCTCTTGAACACTGTGAGGGGTCGGCCAGTTATGTCCCTTATGTGTAGTGGAAGCGTGTTGAACAGTCTCGGGCCTCTGATGTTGCTAGTTCTCTCTTGAACACTGTGAGGGGTCGGCCAGTTATGTCCCTTATGTGTAGTGGAAGCGTGTTGAACAGTCTTGGGCCTCTGATGTTGATAGAGTTCTCTCTCAGAGTACCTGTTGCACCTCTGCTTTTCAACAGGGGTATTCTACACATCCTGCCATGCCTCCTGGTCTCATGTGATGTTATTTCTGTGTGTAGGTTTTGGACCAGCCCCTCTAATATTTACCACGTGTAAATTATTATGTATCTCTCCCGCCTGCGCTCAAGAGAATGCAGATTTAGGCTCTTAAGTTGGTCCCAATTGTTTAGATGTTTTACTGCCTAACGTGAATGAATACACGCTGGCTTCCTGTCCCCCGACACAGTATATTATAATTATTATAACAGTGTAAATATGAACCTTAAGAGATCCATAAATCATATCAACTTTTATAAACAAACTTGTTTAAGTATTTCTCCATTAACTACTGAACCAGACAACGGCCATCTTAGTACAACAAATATAATGAAAACATTGTAACAATACTAACATTAAACACAGAGAGTGTTTAACATTAAACATTTTAAAGAGTAACATTAAACACAATAACGTGATGTATCAGATGAACAACTCCACAAGAGCCAGATGGTGGTACAGTGGACTAGAGGGCGTCTGGCAACACCCAGCCCACAGGTTCGAACCCTCCTCAAGGCTCCTGTGTGGTGGTACAGTGGACTAGAGGGCGTCTGGGAACACCCAGCCCACAGGTTCGAACCCTCCTCAAGGCTCCTGTGTGGTGGTACAGTGGACTAGAGGGCGTCTGGCAACACCCAGCCCACAGGTTCGAACCCTCCTCAAGGCTCCTGTGTGGTGGTACAGTGGACTAGAGGGCGTCTGGCAACACCCAGCCCACAGGTTCGAACCCTCCTCAAGGCTCCTGTGTGGTGGTACAGTGGACTAGAGGGCGTCTGGCAACACCCAGCCCACAGGTTCGAACCCTCCTCAAGGCTCCTGTGTGGTGGTACAGTGGACTAGAGGGCGTCTGGCAACACCCAGCCCACAGGTTCGAACCCTCCTCAAGGCTCCTGTGTGGTGGTACAGTGGACTAGAGGGCGTCTGGGAACACCCAGCCCACAGGTTCGAACCCTCCTCAAGGCTCCTGTGTGGTGGTACAGTGAACTAGAGGGCGTCTGGGAACACCCAGCCCACAGGTTCGAACCCTCCTCAAGGCTCCTGTGTGGTGGTACAGTGGACTAGAGGGCGTCTGAGAACACCCAGCCCACAGGTTCGAACCCTCCTCAAGGCTCCTGTGGAGTTATTCATACTAACAGTAACATCAATATATACAATAATGACCGACGTCGGGGACAGGAAGCCTGTATACGTGGCCATGTATGGCTACCCCCTCCCCCTCCCCCGATGATGCAACCCACAACAGCTCCCTAAGTCAATGTCAGTGAGAACGATAACATTGAAGGTGAATGAAAGACCCAATTTAGGTTTTAGTGTAATAAAACCCACTTTAATAAACTTTTTAATACATTGAACCATAAATTGTGTCTTTCACCTTCCCTCAAGCACAACACCACTGTAGTTAGTCTCTTAAACATTAGAAATAACAATACCACTAATGCCTATCTTAACAACCCTACAGAGGTTGACAGGCATAAACAACCCTACAGAGGTTGACAGGCATAACAACCCTACAGAGGTTGACAGGCATAAACAACCCTACAGAGGTTGACAGGCATAAACAACCCTACAGAGGTTGACAGGCATAAACAACCCTACAGAGGTTGACAGGCATAAACAGCCCTACAGAGGTTGACAGGCATAAACAGCCCTACAGAGGTTGACAGGCATAAACAACCCTACAGAGGTTGACAGACATAAACAACCCTACAGAGGTTGACAGGCATAAACACCCTACAGAGGTTGACAGGCATAAACAACCCTACAGAGGTTGACAGGCATAAACAACCCTACAGAGGTTGACAGGCATAAACAACCCTACAGAGGTTGACAGGCATAAACAACCCCTACAGAGGTTGACAGGCATAAACAACCCTACAGAGGTTGACAGGCATAAACACCCTACAGAGGTTGACAGGCATAAACAACCCTACAGAGGTTGACAGGCATAAACAACCCTACAGAGGTTGACAGGCATAAACAGCCCTACAGAGGTTGACAGGCATAAACAACCCTACAGAGGTTGACAGGCATAAACAGCCCTACAGAGGTTGACAGGCATAAACAACCCTACAGAGGTTGACAGGCATAAACAACCCTACAGAGGTTGACAGGCATAAACAACCCTACAGAGGTTGACAGGCATAAACAACCCTACAGAGGTTGACAGGCATAAACAACCCTACAGAGGTTGACAGGCATAAACAACCCTACAGAGGTTGACAGGCATAAACAACCCTACAGAGGTTGACAGGCATAAACAACCCTACAGAGGTTGACAGGCATAAACAGCCCTACAGAGGTTGACAGGCATAAACAACCCTACAGAGGTTGGCAGACATAAACAACCCTACAGAGGTTGACAGGCATAAACAGCCCTACAGAGGTTGACAGGCATAAACAACCCTACAGAGGTTGACAGGCATAAACAGCCCTACAGAGGTTGACAGGCATAAACAACCCTACAGAGGTTGACAGGCATAAACAACCCTACAGAGGTTGACAGGCATAAACAACCCTACAGAGGTTGACAGGCATAAACAACCCTACAGAGGTTGACAGGCATAAACAACCCTACAGAGGTTGACAGGCATAAACAACCCTACAGAGGTTGACAGGCATAAACAACCCTACAGAGGTTGACAGGCATAAACAACCCTACAGAGGTTGACAGGCATAAACAACCCTACAGAGGTTGACAGGCATAAACAACCCTACAGAGGTTGACAGGCATAAACAGCCCTACAGAGGTTGACAGGCATAAACAGCCCTACAGAGGTTGACAGGCATAAACAACCCTACAGAGGTTGACAGGCATAAACAACCCTACAGAGGTTGACAGGCATAAACAACCCTACAGAGGTTGACAGGCATAAACAACCCTACAGAGGTTGACAGGCATAAACAACCCTACAGAGGTTGACAGGCATAAACAACCCTACAGAGGTTGACAGGCATAAACAACCCTACAGAGGTTGACAGGCATAAACAACCCTACAGAGGTTGACAGGCATAAACAACCCTACAGAGGTTGACAGGCATAAACAACCCTACAGAGGTTGACAGGCATAAACAACCCTACAGAGGTTGACAGGCATAAACAACCCTACAGAGGTTGACAGGCATAAACAACCCTACAGAGGTTGACAGGCATAAAAACCCTACAGAGGTTGACAGGCATAAACAGCCCTACAGAGGTTGACAGGCATAAACAGCCCTACAGAGGTTGACAGGCATAAACAACCCTACAGAGGTTGGCAGACATAAACAACCCTACAGAGGTTAACAGGCATAAACAGCCCTACAGAGGTTGACAGGCATAAACAACCCTACAGAGGTTGACAGGCATAAACAACCCTACAGAGGTTGGCAGACATAAACAACCCTACAGAGGTTGACAGGCATAAACAGCCCTACAGAGGTTGACAGGCATAAACAGCATTACAGAGGTTGACAGGCATAAACAGCACTACAGAGGTTGACAGGCATAAACAGCACTACAGAGGTTGAGAGGCATAAACAGCCCGACAGAAGTTGACAGGCATAAACAGCACTACAGAGGTTGACAGGCATAAACAGCCCTACAGAGGTTGACAGGCATAAACAACCCTACAGAGGTTGACAGGCATAAACAATCCTACAGAGGTTGACAGGCATAAACAACCCTACAGAGGTTGACAGGCATAAACAACCCTACAGAGGTTGACAGGCATAAACAACCCTACAGTGGTTGACAGGCATAAACAATCCTACAGAGGTTGACAGGCATAAACAATCCTACAGAGGTTGACAACTATAAATAGCCCTACAGAGGTTGGCAGGCCTAAACAGCCCTACAGAGGTTGTTGACAGGCATAAACAACCCTACAGAGGTTGACAGGCATAAACAGCCCTACAGAAGTTGACAGGCATAAACAGCACTACAGAGGTTGAGAGGCATAAACAGCCCTACAGAGGTTGACAGGCATAAACAACCCTACAGAGGTTGACAGGCATAAACAGCCCTACAGAGGTTGACAGACATAAACAGCCCTACAGAGGTTGACAGGCATAAACAATCCTCTAGATTGATTAGTCTTACTAACCATGCTGTATATACAGAGTATACCCGTGTATGAAGCGTACAGTATATTCCAATCGTCAAGAACAGGTATACTCAAACTTGTTATGCTATTTAAAATTCTACATTAAATAGCTTCCTATTCCTTCTGACAATTGATTAGAATGAAAAGAATTGTACTAAACTGTTATGTCAGACACTAATAAAAATTTAACCCTAATATTTATATTAATCAAAAATTAAATATTATATTAGGCAAAAATGGCATAATTTTGAGGTACGCAGTAATTTATATAATAGCTGTAAACTAACTGAGGTATATACGTTTGCGACCACCAAGGTAAAAATTTTGAGTAAAAACGGTAAAAGATGATCAGTAGTTGCTAATTAGTCACTAAACTATCGCAGCACAAAAGAGCGCTCCATAGGAAATTAGGTAATTGTGGCAACCTTCCAGACCTTACAAGGCTTAACCAACCCTTCCGACACTAATAGGCCCCTGGCACTCTCTCAGAGGTTGATAGTCCTATTCAACCCTCCTGGGGTTCATAGGCCTACGCAACCCTCCAGAGGTTGATAGACCTTGGCCACTCTCCAGAGGTTGATAGACCTTGGCCACCCTCCAGAGGTTGATAGACCTTAGCAACCCTCCAGAGGTTGATAGACCTTGGCAACCCTCCAGAGGTTGATAGACCTTGGCCACTCTCCAGAGGTTGATAGACCTTGGCCACCCTCCAGAGGTTGATAGACCTTAGCAACCCTCCAGAGGTTGATAGACCTTGGCAACCCTCCAGAGGTCGATAGAACTTGGCAACCCTCCAAAGGTTGATAGTCATTGGCAACCCTCCAGAGGTTGATAGACCTTGGCAACCCTCCAGAGCTTGATAGACCTTAGCAACCCTCCAGAGGTCGATAGACCTTGGCAACCCTCCAGAGGTTGATAGACCTTGGCAACCCTCCAGAGCTTGATAGACCTTGGCAACCCTCCAGAGGTTGATAGACCTTGGCAACCCTCCAGAGCTTGATAGACCTTGGCAACCCTCTAGAGCAGGGGTGGGCAACCTTTTTGAGAGTGCGCGCCAAAATCAGCCAAGTCTCTAACACAAACTTTTTCCACGTGCCAACCATTTTTTTTAGAACATATTTGGTATTTCTTAAGAACTTTTTAAACGAAAAAATAATAAATTACCTCAGTGCAGTAAAACATAGTATAAAAAAACAGAAAAAAATTTATTTAACCTTCAGAAGTACATTTCAACAGCCTTTAAGCTTTTGTGACTTTAATAGAATACAACAGATAAAAAACTTGTTGACTCCTGTTATATACTGTCAGTGAGACTTCTGCTGCTGCATAACTGATGACAGAGATTTTACATCGGGTTTATATTTAGTAACATTGAGAGATATGCATTGCAGCGCTAGTTTCATCTGTCATGCTACTCCTGTTACGAGACTTAACAAAGTTCATAATTGAGAACAAAGATTCGCAAGCATATTTAGACGAAAACATGGTTAGCAATGCTGTTGCAAGGTTTTTTAAACAGACATAATTTTCTGGAATAGTATTCCAAGTTCTTAATACTTCGTTTTCCACATTTCTCTTTGTTACTTTCATCTCTAATCTCTCTCTTTCAATATTTTCCAAGTCAACTCTAAGGTCAACAAATTTCTGCTTCCAAATTGAGCTACTCTGAAATTCAATCAACTGCATCTCAAAATCATCCATGTCTATCCATGAAAACATTTGCAAGTTTAGTTCATCCATTTTGATGTTGTCTGGAAACTTGATGAACTTTACTGTGTCTTCCAGTTCTCTGAATTTGGCAAATCTTGTAGAGAACTGCCAAACTGTTGACTCGATAATGTTTACAAACAGCTTTTGAAGACATTTGTGGTCTGTTCTGTCATCTTTTAGATCACTGATGTACCTCTTTAGGTTTGGAAAGTATCTAAATCTCTCATTATCTACATCCCTCTTAAAGACTTTAAGCTTCATTTCAAAAGCTTTTATGTAACAAAACATAACATCAAGTGTCTTACCAGAGCCCTGTAACTTAATATTCAATTCATTTAAATGTTCACAAAAATCTGCAAAAAACATCAGTTTACAAACCCACACGATGTCAGAAAATTCATGGTATGACACTTGTTGGTCGTTCAAATAGAGCTTTATCTCATCTAAGCATTCAATAAATCGTTTCAGAATCAAGCCTCTGCTAAGCCAACGAACATGGTTGTACATTTTCAGTCCTTTATACACAGATTCTACCTCATCCAGTAGAGTTTGAAATTGTCTTTTATTTAAAGGCCGACCACAAATGTAATTAACAACCTTGGTAACTGTTTGCATCACTTCTTGCAGTTCCTTTAAGCCAGCTTTTGCACATAAAGCCTCCTCATGTATGATGCAATGGAAGCCAATCAGTGGATGACCAACACTTTTTGCAAACAGATTTACAAATCCTGCCTTCTCACCAGTCATGTTTGGGGCACCATCTCTTGTGACGGATACTACTTTTGAAATGTTAATTTACAGAGTAGAGAATTCGTTCACAACTGTTTTACATATTTCAGCCCCGGTAGTACGCTCAGGTAGTGATGCAAGAGCAACCATCTCTTCACATACTTCATCACTCCTACAAAATCTAGAATATATGGCTAGCCTAGCTGATGATGTAATGTCTGTACTTTCATCAACACAAATTTACAGTCTCCGTGGTGTAGTGGTAAGACACTCGCCTGGCGTTCCGCGAGCGCTATGTCATGGGTTCGTATCCTGGCCGGGGAGGATTTACTGGGCGCAATTCCTTAACTGTAGCCTCTGTTTAACACAACAGTAAAATGTGTACTTGGATGAAAAAACGATTCTTCGCGGCGGGGATCGTATTCCAGGGACCTGCCCGAAACGCTATGCGTACTAGTGGCTGTACAAGAATGTAACAACTCTTGTATATATCTCAAAAAAAAAAGAAAAAAAAATAGAGAAAAACTTGCATGAAGACAAATCTTTTGTCAATTGTTCAGCTGTATTTCTTTCCAACTTAAGTATCCTATCCTTAACTGTTTTCCTACTCACAGGCAAATCTTTAATGCGCTGAATAATCTTTTTCTTTTCTGAAAAGTTGTCAAAAAGAAAAGGTGCACATTCTAGCCAAGCTTCTTTAATATACTCCCCATCACAGAGAGGCTTTCTGTGTTGGGCAATAACTTTTGAAACTTCAAAACTAGCAGCAACTAAGTTGGAACTGGGCCTACCTGAAATATAATTCATAAAAGTTTCAGCTTGTGTTTTTGTCTTGCTCAGTTCACGAGAAATTAATTCTCTTTGTTCCTCCTCAGTTTTATTGCTTAAGTTCTTATGAACATTTTCAAAATGTCTCTCTACAGAAGAAGTTCTACAAACAACTGTGTCAGAACAGAAAATGCATAAAGCTTTATCATCCTTCTTAATCATGCCAAACGTTTCAGTCCAGTATTCCTTAAATTATCTAATATCCTCTTCATTTGACTGACATCGTTTCTTAGCTGGTGGTGGTGACATTCTCTACAATCTGTAAAGGGCATGAAATTAAAATAAGTAATATATTGATATGCATGGAAGAGAAGGAAGATCAAAAGAAAGTCAAAATAGTATATGATGAGTAACTCCAACGAATAGCAATGATAACGGTATTGTGTTGTCGTTGTAAAGTGCAGTGACGAGAAATGAATTAGCCAACTTCTACTGAAATGCGAGTATTTAAAGAATTATTTATTTCCTGTTAATATTATAGCACACACAAACTTTGTAGTAAAGTATACGTACGTTTATTCTAATACCAATCAATAAGTTTAATAAGCCAATGTTTGAGGTAAGCGTGACGAGACAATGAACATAATAAAAATCTTCAGAGGATTTTTTTTTCTTTTGTGAAAATTAGAGGGTTTTCTTTATTTTACATAATTCCAGAATGCTCTTGCGTGCCAGAGAAAGTCATCGGGGTGCCAAGTTTGGCACGCGTGCCAGAGGCTGCCCACCCCTGCAGTATACAATAATGTAAGATTGCCTCGGGTAATAAATAACAGTAATCAGCATTACCCGGTTTCAGGTCATGGACGGTGTTTCAGGCCATCCTCCAAAGGTTTCACAATGTCAAGAAAACGGTCAATATAAAGTAGTCTCTCCTACCCTACCAGAAGCTCCAAAACAGAAAATGGGACAGTTGCAACAGTGCAAGTATTTTGCACTCTTTCATATATAATTGTGATTTGTAATTGTGGGTGGGTGTGTGTAATACCTAAGTAATTACCTAAGTGTAGTTACAGGATGAGAGCTAAGCTCGTGGTGTCCCGTCTTCCCAGCACTCTTTGTCATATAACGCTTTGAAACTACTGACGGTCTTGACCTCCACCACCTTCTCCCCTAACTTGTTCCAACCGTCTACCACTCTGTTTGCGAAAGTGAATTTCTTATATTTCTTCG
>WNGS01018088.1:53141-68822 GCA_020271785.1 Procambarus virginalis | reverse complement strand
TAGACCCTCTATGTGCTCTATGTTGTTCTCTGGAATTCTTATTGTATCTGGTTCCCTGAAGATTTCATTTTGTACAAACACACTTTGGAACTTTTCATTTAATGTTTCACACATTTCCTTTTCATTTTCTGTGAATCTATTTCCCATTTTCAACCTCTGAATATTATCCTGTATCTGCAATTTGTTGTTTATGAATTTATAGAATAGACCTGGTTCTGTTTTACATTTGTCTGCAATCCCTTTTTCAAAATTTCTTTCTGCCTCTCTCCTCACTGCCGTGTAGTTGTTTCTCGCATCTTTGTATCGCTGGTATGTTTGGGGGTTTGGCCTCTTCCTGTATTGATTCCATTTTTGTGTCTTTTGGTCTCTGGCCCTCTAGCACTTTCTGTTGAACCAATCCTGTTTCCTAGTTCTGCTTCTCTGTTCTGGTATAAATTTTTTTGTGCCTTTATCATATATTTCACAAAACTTGACATACATCTCATTCACTTCCTTGCCTAGCAGCAAGTCTGTCCAATTATACTCACTAAAAAATTTCCTAAGGTTGCCATAATGTCCTCTCCTAAAGTCAGGTTTTTCAATTGCATCGACCGTCATATTTTCTTCCAGATTATAACGCATCGCATACTTTATTCCCAAAAAGACATGGTCACTTTTACCCAAGGGAGGAAGGTACTCAATGTCAAATATTTCTTCCTCCTTCCTGGTAAATATCAAATCTAGCATAGAGGGAACGTCCCCTTCCCTCATCCTCGTAGCTTGTTTAACCACCGTGCTGCGCAGAGTTTATTGAGAAATTCCCCCGGTGCGCATAAAATGAAAGTGTTCCCAAAAAATTCTTTTTTCTTCATAAAATGATAAATTCCCTTCCCTGAACATGTCTATGTAAAAATAAATACCAAATTCTACTTACTTTGGCTGTAGGGACGTGGACAACGTGCGCTATGACGTCATCAGGGCCTGGTCGCCCGTGCGTGACTCACCCAGACACGGTCGCGCGGGCCATTCAAGCACCGGGTGTTGCCACAAATATATTTTCAATTATTTGTTTTATGTATTTCCAATGCGGTTTTATTTGTTTTTTTTTATCGTATATGATGCATATTTGTGTCCTTTACAATATGCATACAGTAGAACGTTCATAATGGTCCATGGAACTGTGATACATGTGTCAGTAATGTGTCCACAATAAATGTTTATTGTCGCAATATTACCTGTTAAAAATTCACTAAAATTACAATATGTACAGTTTCACACACTATTTACACAGTAACACACTGTATTACACACTCAGTACTTCAGAAGTGAATAATAATCAACGAAGTAGCCCATGGTACACAGCGTGACTTCGCTCTCAGTGCACCAGGTACAGATAAATTTTCGCTGCTTGTTTCTTCATTCTGTGTGCTTGCAAATAAAGCACTCACGTACACCCTTGGCTTTAGTACTTGTAGGTTGTATGTAACCAAGCTTGTAAAGCATAAGGTAGTATTGAAAAGATTATAGGAAAAGATCAATTTGTAAGATAGTCTTGAAAAGATCGCTTTGTATGGTCCCACACAGGAAGAGATTCAGCATACCTCAAGAGTGTCCATCAGTCAGGAAGAGATTCAGCTAGCCTCAAGAGTGTCCATCAGTCAGGAAGAGATTCAGCTAGCCTCAAGAGTGTCCGTCAGTTGGGAAGAGATTCAAGCATCCTTGAAAATATCTATGGAAAACACCAAAATGGAAGCCGCTAACACTGTTCATCTATGCCATTTGTATCAGATGCATCATCACTGAACGCAGAAAACGATTCATCTAAGTACCATCTAAATAAATAGCATAGGATTGCAAGAGTGACGCTCAGAGCCTCAACTGGATACGCTTGCTGTATCGTCCTCATAGGTGCTGTATCACTTGCATCCGACCTTTGTGTTAGGTCCTTATTCGCCTGGCTTCCCCAACATTATGACCCTTATGTTCTTCAAACAACAAGGTTTGAATTTCACCGACAGAGCATTATCTTCAACACCGCGTCGGACAGGTGTTTGGGAGCCAGAGGCGCGTGCGCCACCCATGGTTGCTCATTCAGTACTAACCCAGCCAGCAGCCCCAGGGCATTCTGGGATTTTTTTCCAATATGGCTGCCTCTCACTGGAGGTCCTAAGAGTCCGTTTCGTATGCAACCAACCTCGTACACATTTAGAATTGGTTACGAAAAATCAAAACGAGTTTTCTCGGTTGGCGCAGTTTCCCGCCGACCGAGAAAACTCGGTTGGCGCAGTTAAGTTCTTAACATGTTGATACAAGAATGTTTCCAGGATGAGGTCTACAAATTTACAGGTCCAGAAATCTTCTGTTTTAGCTTCATATGCTTCCCAGTCTATGGATTTCAAGTTGAAGTCGCCGACTATCAACAGTCGTGAACTATCGTTATTCGCTCTCGTTATGATCTCTCTCATTATTGTTATAAGACCTTCTCGTTTACTATCTAGCTCCTCCTTTGACCATGTGCTGCTTAGCGGTGGACTATATGCATTTATAATCATTAATTTGTCATCCTCATGGCAGATCTCTAGTGCTATTATGTCAACTTCTTGTGGATTGGCAGTCATTATTTCGTTCACCTTTAGGTGTTCTTTCACCAGCACAGCAACGCCACCGCCTTTCCTAATTTTCCTGTCCCGTCTCCAAATTGAGTAGCCCCTTGGGAATATGACCTCATTTAAAATAACATCTTCAAGTTTTGTCTCCGTGAGTGCAACAATGTCTGGTGTCTGCAGCTGTATTACATCACTTAATTCTAGTATCTTTGATCTTACTCCATCTATGTTGGTGTATGCAATCTTCAGGAACTTGTTCCCCCTCATCTTATTTTTCACTCCCCCTTTCTCTAATGATTTTGTTGGTTTGCCTTTATGTACCACTTTACTGGTCTGCCTACCCCTATCACTTTGTAGAAAAAGAGAATTTATTTCTTCTTCATTCCTGCTCTCATTTAAACGTTTTGCCTCGGCGAGGTTCAGTTTCAGTTTCTCTCTATCTTCTTTTGAAAGATCTCGTCTTAACGACCACACTTTCCCATCGTCATCATTTTGTAATTTTCTTGTATTCCTTAGGACTTCTTCCATCTGTTTGGCACCATTTAGGGTGATCCTCAAAGGTCGATCTTTCCCTTTTACATATCTGCCTATTCTCCTGTAGTCGCACACATTCTCTATGGTAGTGAGACCTTCTACGAGGCCAACAATTTTATCTACTACTTTAGCTTCTTCGACAGCTCTTTCTGACCTAGATGTTATCTCCTTTTCTTTGCACCCAAAAATGATCAGGGACTTACTTCGATCAACTGTGTTTTGCACCAACTTCGGGTTGGATGCCAATTCTTTCCTCACTTCTAGCCTAATGTTTGTTTTATCTTGGTTGCTGCAGTGTTTGACTTCCTTTACTGCTTCTTCTATTTTTTCCTTCTCCTTGGTCACTTGTGCATAAGTGAGTTGCATATCTTTTTTGCACTGTTCTATTCCCTGTGCAACTTCCTCCATCTGTGCTGACAAAAGCTGTTTCTCCTGTTGAAATTCCTTACCTAACTTATTGTAGTCATTTATGTTTAAATTTACTTTAACTTCTTCCAAAGCTGTTTTCAAGAGTCTATTTTCTTCTTCCATGGCTTTGCAATTTTTTCTCATCCAATTTTTCACTTCCCTTAGCACATTACTGTTATCTCACCTATTTTTCAAAAGCACTATACCTTAATGTTCTCTGGGACACCACTCACTATCATCAACCTGTACTACAATACTTAGGATTGTTGAAATATGCTAGAGCTCCTCTTGTCTGTCTCTTGGGATAGAACTGTGCTTACCTTGTTGTGCTCGCCTAGTTGTGTTTACAGGAGTTGCGTTCGGGGTTTTTGGTCTCTCCTCTCGCCTGTCATTCGACTTCTGTGCGGCTTCCTGAGCCTGTTGGGCTCTGTCGTCTCGCCACTTAACGCTGTGTGGGGGTTGGCCTCCAGCTCATCCCTTCCTCCTGCTTTCCATTTGTCTCCACCTGACGCTAATCCTTTGTGGTCTCTCCTGCTCTTTGGGCATCCGTTCCTCTTGTGTCCCCTGGGACATCTTTATCTACCCTCTCCTTCCTCTGAGTGGTCTTGCTTGTGGTAGTGTTGTCCCCTCTGGTTCTTCTGTCTCCCAGTGTCTTGCAGCTGCCTTCCCGTCGTCTGCTTGATACCTGCTTGATGGGGTTTTGGGAGTCAGGAGTTTTCTGCTCCTTCGGTCATGGCGATGGGCTTGTTCGTTGTGGCAGTCTCCTTCTTTTTGGTGTAGAGAATGAGACGGCTGCTTTCCGCAGGGATCCTTGGGTTGTTGTTGCTTGGTTGTTTTGGCTGGGGGTGCATCCTGTTTGGTGTCAGGTGGCGGCCCTCCACCGTTCATTACGCGCCACAGCTTCTGTGTCCTGGGTCGCGCTTTGGGTTGATTCGGTTTCCCTCCTTCCCTGTTTTGCGGGTGTGGGGCTCCCGGGTCGTCCGCAGGATTATTACGGCTAGCCAGCCTGCGGTCTCTTCCCATGTCCATGTTCGCAAGTTCATGGCTCTTGCCGCTGTTTTTGGCAACATGTCCTGGGCTGTCATTCGGGCGCGGGGGTTTTTTGGCGGTTGAGCAAGTTCCAGGCTGTTTGTTATCTCATGTGCGTTCCTGGGCCTAGTCGGGCCTGTGTCACTTTCGATCGGCAGTTGCAGCCGTTTGTCTCGACTTAGAGTTAAGGAGTGAGCGGCGACCGCCTCCTAGATAGGTCCCTTTACTTTCTTCTGTGGGGAGTTAGCTCCGGGGAACCGAAGGGGCTTCCCCCAGAAAACCAGCGTTGAATGTAATGAAACGCCATTTTCTGGGTGAGTCCCAGAGGCTCCCCGGCATCCCTCCCTCCCTCTGGTCGGCAGTTTTTTTCCCATTTTTTGACATTCAGCCTCAGAACTGGGGGTGGATAGCTGGCGCAATGGGTCTGGGTCTTTCCCTTCCCCTCCCGGGGAGGGGGGGAGCTGCGCAGACAGCGGCGCGGCGACATGTGACGTCATGATTGTTTGCTCGTTTATTATAGGGAAGTTCTATCCACTTGCTCGGCTTGCGGTAGCAATTTTCACGAGAATAGGGGTTTGTTTTGAGACGCTTACCTTTCTGGGTGCCTAACCCGGTCGATGGCAGACATAGAATGCTTCCAACCACACGGGGGTTTCTATAGGCCATTGCTACCCTTGCCTCTTCTGAGGGGCCCAGGTTCTGGCTCGTGGTCCCCGGTAGGCCCATAGAACTCCATACACATGACTGATGCCAAAGTCTGACATTAGCATATCAGCCTAGTAAGCTCTGGGGAGCCTCTGGGACTCACCCAGAAAATGGCATTTCATTGCATTCAATGCTGGTTTTTTGTGCAAATACTTGTGACACTAGTACATGGATACAATATACATTGACAACAGTTTTATGTTTATAAATATTCATGTGAGAACATATTGAACCACACCAGTGAAAAAAATGGGTGTAAAAGACGCCATAGATACTGTAAATAATAACACAAAAAAAAATTCGCGGCAACTCGGGCTCCACCTCCATCGCACCTGACTCATCCCGGACGCACAGCGGTCCAGCGAAGATGAGGCATGACGTCATCGCTCATCTCCTCGGCTCATGTACGTCACTGGTAAGTGCAATTAAATTTTTTTATTATTTTTCCCGTGCTCAGGGAACGCAAATAAGTAGATTAAAAAGAAAAAAAAATTTGGAATTTTTTTTTGTTGCACCTGTGGGTGTTAACCCTTAACCCTTAAATGGCGCATAGCTATATACCATTTGACACCCACAGGCGCATACAAAAAAAAAAAAAAAAAATTATTTTTTCTTCCTAACCTGTTAATTTGTGTTCACTGATCACGGGAAAAATAGTAAAAAAATCGTAAGTTGAATATATTGGCCGCTATAGGGCAGGGAAGTCTGGCACAAAACAGGCGCTCACTCAGCATGCGTCCCAGGCGGTCTGTTGATCGCCAGCTGTCAGGCCGGAGTTGCCACAAAGAGATAATTGCCTAATTATTTCAATGTCTCTGATTGATTTTTCGTAGTTTTTTTGCTGTAATATTATTCAATAGTGTGTAGTGTGATATATTTATATAATGAAATGGGTGAATCATCGCTGTACTCAAAAATATGGTGTGCATATTGTTGATTCAATTATGTTCATCAAACAGTGAACAAATACTTTGTCGGTTGTTACACTATATACACAGGTTATATATAAGTATCTGCATGTTTTGTTCACCATAACGAACCACTAAGTTGCTATTATGAGTCAAAAAAGTAACGAGGAGTGACCGCCGTGTACCAGCCAGCCACTCACGCCCTCCCTCAAGTCATCTGACTCGCCCACATTCTCCTCCCACAATACTGTTTTTGCTTTTATTCACTATATACAGACGCTATATATAAGTATCTACATTCGTGTTCACCATAACGAACCACTAAGTTGGTATGCTGAGTGGCAGTGGCAGGCAGTGGCAGCCCGCCACTGGCTGCCACTGCCACTGATGGACCTCACAGTCAGCTGATGGCTGCCGCCCTCAAGGCCACACGCACTATTTCTCCTCCAACAATACTGCTTGTGGTGTTATTACGCTATATACACACATTATATATAAATATCTACCGGTTTTATTCACCAAACTTGTACAAGTAAACTGGTATGGTGCCCAAAGACGTGATCACCAGTAAACAACACGATAATTCCTGCAGACGACGCTCCTCTCACCAAAATGGCGGCTCCCAACCTCCTACTCTTGCTGTTTATACTCTCTATACACACGTTATATATAAGTAGCTACATTTGTGTTCACCATAACGAACTGCTAAGCTGGTATGGTGAGTGCAGTCAATAAAAGGTGGCCACACACAGTCAGATAACAACGCCACCACCCTCCCTCCCACAGCATTACTCCTCCCTCCATGGAGCACAGCGCTAAATATCATCACAATCCTCTTATTATCAGACCCATGGTCAGTTTTATCACAGTCAGGGGTCTTCTGTAATAATATTATCGCTACATAATAGCATGAACAAGTATATTATGGCATTTTTAGGCGATGCTGTGGTCACAAGCTGAACAGCAGTGCTGTGAGCTCATGCTGTATGCGTCAGGCTTGGTAGCTTACTCGATACTGAGGCCCCTAACACCCGGGAGTTTGGCCCACGATTTTTTAAAAAAATGGCATCTGTTTACAAGAGCCCTGATGAAGGTGTGGTGAACCCCGTGTATCCGCGGGCCGTTTAAATCTTGCGTAGTACTCCAACGCATCATATGATGCAACGCGCAATTTTCTGCAAGTCGGTCAACGCATCATATGATGCGATGCGCAATTGAAGGGTTAAACTGCGCAACGTGCCTGCAGGCTCGCGTCTGGTTTGCGCAACGCGCCTCCGGGTATTTTTTTTTCACGTTCCATTCAAAACTGGCGCGCGGTGACGTGGGTATGGTATGGGTGGGTGGGGGCCCCAGTGATCGTCCGCCATCTTCAAAAAAAATCCCAGCATGCCCCGCAGCCGTGGGAAGCCTCAGTTTCACAGCAGCAACCATGTCTGACGCATCCTCTACGAGCTCCCGCTCCACGGTGACCCACGGTCATGGAAAAAGACTCTCTGAGGAGGAAATACGCGACATTTTGTATGATGACGGTGCTCTGGATGATGACCTAGACTATGATCCAGAGAAAGACCTTACTCAGAGATCTGATTCGAGTGAGGAGGAGACGGAATTTGAAGATGCGGCGAGTGTGTATGGTACACGTGCCTCGCCCGGCCTGCCTCGCCGCCCTGGGTCAACACCGTTATCGTCACCACCATCATGTATGTCCCCAGACGCTAGTAGTTTATTCAGTGATAGTACATGTGACGAATCATTCTCGGGCTTCAGTGACATTGGCTCTGATACGAGTAGTGTAGACGACCTGAGTACGAGCAGCGGTGGTGTTACCAGGCGGGGTTTTGCTGCCTCAGCAACACGCTGCGGCAGGCGGCGGCGTGCCTCACAGCACGTGGATAACAACGACAGTGGCCCCTCAACATCATTTATTCGTGGTAGGCCTACAGTACATAAATCTGCCTCAGCGCCTAGCATACCCTCACGCAGCTCCAGCAGAAGCAGCAGACCACGTAGCCGTAGTTATGGTGCTCGTGGTTGGTGTTGGCCAACAATTTTATCTACTACTTTAGCTTCTTCAACAGCTCTTTCTGACCTAGATGTTATCTCCTTTTCTTTGCACCCAAAAATGATCAGGGACTTACTTCGATCAACTGTGTTTTGCACCAACTTCGGGTTGGATGCCAATTCTTTCCTCACTTCTAGCCTAATGTTTGTTTTATCTTGGTTGCTGCAGTGTTTGACTTCTTTACTGCTTCTTCTATTTTTTCCTTCTCCTTGGTCACTTGTGCATAAGTGAGTTGCATATCTTTTTTGCACTGTTCTATTCCCTGTGCAACTTCCTCCATCTGTGCTGACAAAAGCTGTTTCTCCTGTTGAAATTCCTTACCTAACTTATAGTAGTCATTTATGTTTAAATTTACTTTAACTTCTTCCAAAGCTGTTTTCAAGAGTCTATTTTCTTCTTCCATGGCTTTGCAATTTTTTCTCATCCAATTTTTCACTTCCCTTAGCACATTACTGTTATCTCACCTATTTTTCAAAAGCACTATACCTTAATGTTCTCTGGGACACCACTCACTATCATCAACCTGTACTACAATACTTAGGATTGTTGAAATATGCTGGAGCTCCTCTTGTCTGCCTCTTGGGATAGAACTGTAATTACCTAAGTGTAATTACCTAAGTGTAGTTACAGGATGAGAGCTACGCTCGTGGTGTCCCGTCTTCCCAGCACTCTTTGTCATATAACGCTTTGAAACTACTGACGGTCTTGGCCTCCACCACCTTCTCCCCTAACTTGTTCCAACCGTCTACCACTCTGTTTGTGAAAGTGAATTTTCTTATATTTCTTCGGCATCTGTGTTTAGCTAGTTTATATCTATGACCTCTTGTTCTTAAAGTTCCAGGTCTCAGGAAATCTTCCCTATTGATTTTATCAATTCCTGTTACTATTTTGTATGTAGTGATCATATCACCTCTTTTTCTTCTGTCTTCTAGTTTTGGCATATTTAATGCCTCTAACCACTCCTCGTAGCTCTTGCCCTTCAGTTCTGGGAGCCACTTAGTAGCATGTCTTTGCACCTTTTCCAGTTTGTTGATGTGCTTCTTAAGATATGGGCACCACACAACCGCTGCATATTCTAGCTTTGGCCTAACAAAAGTCGTGAACAATTTCTTTAGTATATCGCCATCCATGTATTTAAACGCAATTCTGAAGTTGGAAAGAGTGGCATAGGCTCCTCGCACAATATTCTTTATGTGGTCCTCAGGTGATAGTTTTCTATCTAGAACTACTCCTAGATCTCTTTCTTTATCAGAATTCTTTAAAGATTTCTCACATAATATATAGGTTGTGTGGGGTCTATGTTCTCCTATTCCACATTCCATAACATGGCATTTATTACATTGAATTCCATTTGCCAAGTGGCGCTCCATGTACATATTTTGTCCAGGTCATCTTGAAGGGCATGACAATCATCTAAGTTTCTTATCCTTCCTATTATCTTAGCATCATCAGCAAACATGTTCATATAATTCTGTATACCAACTGGTAGATCATTTATGTAGACAATAAACATCACTGGTGCAAGAACTAAACCCTGTGGTACTCCGCTTGTGACATTTCTCCAGTCCGATACATTGCCTCTGATCACTGCCCTCATTTTTCTATCAGTCAGAAAATTTTTCATCCATGTTAGAAGCTTACCTGTCAGCCCTCCAATATTTTCCAGTTTCCAGAACAACCTCTTATGTGGAACTCTGTCGAAAGCCTTTTTTAGGTCCAGATAGATGCAGTCAACCCAACCATCTCTTTCCTGTAATATCTCTGTTGCTCGGTCATAGAAACTGAGTAAATTCGATACACAGGATCTTCCCGATCGAAAACCATACTGTCTGTCTGATATTATATCATTTCTCTCCAGGTGTTCTACCCATTTAGTTTTAATTATTTTTTCCAATATTTTGACTATTACACTTGTCAATGATACCGGTCTATAGTTAAGGGGGTCTTCCCTGCTTCCACTTTTGTAGATTGGAACTATGTTAGCCTTTTTCCACACATCAGCTACAACTCCTGTAAACAGGGATGCCTGAAAAATCAGTTGAAGAGGAATGCTGAGCTCAGGTGCACATTCTCTCAGAACCCATGGTGAAACTCCATCTGGACCAACTGCTTTGTTCTTATTTAGCTCCTTGAGCATTTTTTCCACTTCATCTCTAGACACCTCTAGGTGCTCTATGTTGTTCTCTGGAATTCTTATTGTATCTGGTTCCCTGAAGATTTCATTTTGTACAAACACACTTTGGAACTTTTCGTTTAATGTTTCACACATTTCCTTTTCATTTTCCGTGAATCTATTTCCCATTTTCAACCTCTGAATATTATCCTTTACCTGCAATTTGTTGTTTATGAATTTATAGAATAGACCTGGTTCTGTTTTACATTTGTCTGCAATCCCTTTTTCAAAATTTCTTTCTGCCTCTCTCCTCGCTTACCTTGTTGTGCTCGCCTAGTTGTGTTTACAGGAGTTGCGTTCGGGTTTTTTTGGTCTCTCCTCTCGCCTTTCATTCGACTTCTGTGCGGCTTCCTGAGCCTGTTGGGCTCTGTCGTCTCGCCACTTAACGCTGTGTGGGGGTTGGCCTCCAGCTCATCCCTTCCTCCTGCTTTCCATTTGTCTCCACCTGACGCTAATCCTTTGTGGTCTCTCCTGCTCTTTGGGCATCCGTTCCTCTTGTGTCCCCTGGGACATCTTTATCTACCCTCTCCTTCCTCTGAGTGGTCTTGCTTGTGGTAGTGTTGTCCCCTCTGGTTCTTCTGTCTCCCAGTGTCTTGCAGCTTCCTTCCCGTCGTCTGCTTGATACCTGCTTGATGGGGTTTTGGGAGTCAGGAGTTTTCTGCTCCTTCGGTCATGGCGATGGGCTTGTTCGTTGTGGCAGTCTCCTTCTTTTTGGTGTGGAGAATGAGACGGCTGCTTTCCGCAGGGATCCTTGGGTTGTTGTTGCTTGGTTGTTTTGGCTGGGGGTGCATCCTGTTTGGTGTCAGGTGGCGGCCCTCCACCGTTCATTACGCGCCACAGCTTCTGTGTCCTGGGTGGCGCTTTGGGTTGATTCGGTTTCCCTCCTTCCCTGTTTTGCGGGTGTGGGGCTCCTGGGTCGTCCGCAGGATTATTACGGCTAGCCAGCCTGCGGTCTCTTCCCATGTCCATGTTCGCAAGTTCATGGCTCTTGCCGCTGTTTTTGGCAACATGTCCTGGGCTGTCATTCGGGCGCGGGGTTTTTTTGGCGGTTGAGCAAGGTCCAGGCTGTTTGTTATCTCATGCGCGTTCCTGGGCCTAGTCGGGCCTGTGTCACTTTGGATCGGCAGTTGCAGTCGTTTGTCTCGACTTAGAGTTAAGGAGTGAGCGGCGACCGCCTCCTAGATAGGTCCCTTTACTTTCTTCTGTGGGGAGTTAGCTCCGGGGAACCGAAGGGGCTTCCCCCAGAAAACCAGCGTTGAATGTAATGAAACGCCATTTTCTGGGCGAGTCCCGGAGGCTCCCCGGCATCCCTCCCTCCCTCTGGTCGGCAGTTTTTTCCCATTTTTTGACATTCAGCCTCAGAACTGGGGGTGGATAGCTGGCGCAATGGGTCTGGGTCTCTCCTTTCCCCCTCCCGGGGAGGGGGGGAGCTGCGCAGACAGCGGCGCGGCGACATGTGACATCATGATTGTTTGCTCGTTTATTATAGGGAAGTTCTATCCACTTGCCCGGCTTGCGGTAGCAATTTTCACCAGAATAGGGGTTTGCTTTGAGACGCTTACCTTTCTGGGTGCCTAACCCGGTCGATGGCAGACATAGAATGCTTCCAACCACACGGGGTTTCTATAGGCCATTGCTCCCCTTGCCTCTTCTGAGGGGCCCAGGTTCTGGCTCGTGGTCCCCGGTAGGCCCATAGAACTCCATACACATGACTGATGCCAAAGTCTGACATTAGCATATCAGCCTAGTAAGCTCTGGGAGCCTCTGGGACTCACCCAGAAAATGGCATTTCATTGCATTCAATGCTGTTTTTTTGTGCAAATACTTGTGACACTAGTACATGGATACAATATACATTGACAACAGTTTTATGTTTATAAATATTCATGTGAGAACATATTGAACCACACCAGTGAAAAAAATGGGTGTAAAAGACGCCATAGATACTGTAAATAATAACGCAAAAATAAATTCGCGGCAACTCGGGCTCCACCTCCATTGCACCTGACTCATCCCGGGCGCACAGCGGTCCAGCGAAGATGAGGCATGACGTCATCGCTCATCTCCTCGGCTCATGTACGTCACTGGTAAGTGCAATTAAATTTTTTTATTATTTTTCCCGTGCTCAGGGAACGCAAATGAGTAGATTAACCCTTTAAGTGCGCATCACGTCATTTGACGTGCTAGGCATTTTACCAGTAGACTGCGCTTCACGTCCTATGACGTGTATGGGTACCGCGAACGATTTGAATGTCCCGCCGGGTATCTGGGGTTCCCATACGCTGCCCACGGGCTATAGTAAACAGCGGCCATTTTGAAAAAAATTCCCGCTCACGAACCGAAGGGTGGGAGGCCTCAGTTTAGCGAGAGTCACCATGGCGAGCGCACGGTCAAACGCCTCACGGGCACGCACCACTCAATCCCTCACCCCAGAGCAAATAGCCCACGAATTATTTTCTGAAGGTGAGGAAAGTGTGTTTGATGATTCAGACAACGACGAGGATTATACACAGTTGTCGGGTGATAGTAGCAGCAGCAGTGAGAGTGAGAATTCCCGCCATGCCAAGGCGAGGCCTCTATGCTCACTCATGCCTCCTCGCCCAGTTTCTACCCCAATTCTACCACGACCTCACAGTTCCTGTGGATATTTACTGTTTGAGGGTGACGAGTCAGAGGGAGGTGACTCCTTTTCTGGGTTTAGTGACTCATAACAGTTTTATTGAGCCTGTGGCTGGTACCAGTGGTGTAACTGAGCGAGAAATTGTCGCGTCAGCAGCATCTCGCCCAACCAAGTGCTACCGCATGGCACCACATGAGGGACCAAGACCCTCGTGTTCACGTGCATCCACCTCACGTGCATCCACCTCACGTACATCCACCTTACGTGCATCCACCTCACGTTCACCCATCTCACGTGCATCCACCTCACGTGCACCCACCTCACGTGCATCCACCTCACGTGCACCCGCCTCACCTGCATCCACCTCACGTGCATCCACCTCACCAGAACCCACCTTATGTGCACCCACCTCACCAGAACCCACCTTACGTGCACCCACCTCACGTGCACGTAGCCGCCGTGCTTCTCGCAGACGGTATTCAGCTCCTGGTCGCCGGTATGCATCGCTTCCTTGCCGTCTTTCATTTGCATCTCGCAGGACGCCTGGTGTACTTGAGTGGAGTGATGGTGACGATTTTATTCCAAATATTCCTCACTTTGACGATACAGATGTAGGGATTACAAACCTTTTCCCTAATCAAGGTGAGGACATGGCTGAGATGGAATATTTTACAGCATTCTATGATGAACCACTCATGGAATACATTGTACACCAAATGAACCTGCATGCTGCTTACCTGATTGAGAGGGAAATCTCAGAATTTTCCCGACTGCAGCGTTGGAAAAATACCACAGTTGCGGAAATGTACGTGTTTTTGGCACTCTGTTTGTTGATGAAGCACTGTCACAAACATGCAATAAGTGACTATTGGAGCAAGGACCATACAGTGCCAACACCTTTATTCGGTAAATATATGTCACGAGACAGGTTTCAGATACTCCTCAGGTGTCTACATTTTGGAAGTGTTCAGGACCGAACAGCTGATGATAGACTGTGGCGAGTGAGGCACTACATGAACGATGTTATTGGAAAATTCAGAGACTTTTACGTACCAGCACAGAAGCTGGTGGTTGATGAATCTCTCGTACTTTTCAAGGGACGTGTTCCATTCAAACAGTACATTCCCTCAAAACGAAACCATTTGGCCTGAAATTTTTTGTTCTTTGTGATTGTGAGACAGGATACGTGTTACACATGATTCTGTACTCGGCTAGTGATGTAGACATTCCCGGTAACGACGAACATGGATTCTCGGGGAGTGTAGTGAAGACCATCATGGCTCCGTGGATGAACAAGGGACACATTTTATACACGGATAATTACTATACAAGTCCCTTGCTAGCTCGGTTCTTGCTAGAAAATAGAACCGGATTGGTTGGTACAGTAAAGCCACAACGAAGGGAAATGCCTGTGTTTGACACCGACATTGCAGTTGGTGAGTGTCAGAGAAGGAAAAGTGATAACATTCTGTCAGTTCGGTGGAAAGACAAACGAGAGGTGAACTTGTTGTCAACAATTCATGATGGAACAATGGTGAACAGTGGGAAGTGAGCCATAAAACAAACGCACCACTATATAAGCCAGACTGTGTTTTAGACTATAATATCAACATGCGGTTGATTGATAAATCAGACATGATGATTGGCACTGCAGAGTGTGTGCGGAAGACATGTAGGTGGACGAAAAAAGTGTTCTTCCATCTTGTGGACATGAGCATGCTGAACTGTTTCAACATGTACCTTGTGAGGACTGGACGTAAGCCCACTTTCCGTGACTTTGTATTTGATGCTGCAATACAGTTATTAGGAAAGTTTGCAAAAGATGTCCCAGGGATTCAGCGGCCCATCATAAACCCACTGTTGCAGCATGCTGGTACTCCACGCCTCGCTCACACTGAAGGCTTCCTAGCTCACAGACTCGAGTATTTGCCACCAGCTGGGAAGCGTGCAATAGGCCAACGTGATTGCTTGGTGTGTAAAACAACGACACGTAGAGACCAGAAACGGAAGCTTGTACAAACATGGTGTGAAACGTGTGGTATCCCATTATGTGCTGTCAAGTGCTTCAATGACTACCACAGTCTAGAAAACTTCTAAGTGTGCTGCAAAGTGTGTACAGCGTGTGCGAGTGTGTAAATATGTAAACATATAAGCAGTTCTTGTGTGCGTGTGTGTAAATATATACAAATATAAGCAGAACATACAATATAATAGACTGTAATGACATATTATATTGCCGTAATTGAAAACAGATGTGTGCGCCTGTGTATACTCAAATATGCAACAATTATTGATACAAATATGTTCAAACATTATTTGAAACAAATTTAGTGCAAAATAAATGGATAAAATGCGCCTAGACATTGTAAATAAATAGCGCGAAAATATATTTGTGGCAACTCTGGCTGTTGCGGGACGCCGCGCAACGCCTCTCAGGCGTGTACTGCATGAGCGAACATGCAGAGTGTGACGTCACCGCTAAACTTGCCGGCTCTATTGCAACAAAAGTAAGTACAATAGAATTTTTTTTTATTTTCCCGTGATCAGTGAACGAAACTTAACAGATTAGCAAAAAAAAAAATTTTTTTTTTTTCAAAATGACATGCGCCTGTGCAGATGGCAGGATATTCGACCCGAGCATGTTAAGGGTTAAAAAG
>WNGS01018088.1:6088-33688 GCA_020271785.1 Procambarus virginalis | reverse complement strand
CAAAAGGGGCCCCAAGAGGAAGAAACCTCGGAACGAAACCAAAGAACCCAAAGGAACCCAGAATCGAACCAGGGGGAAGCCAAACCACCACAATTGCCGGCGGAGAACACCACAAAAGGCAAGCGCAGCCCCCATACAGAACCCTCTGGGAAACAGTCAGAACAGACCGAAAACCGAGGGACAAGGTGTGGGAGCAAGCCTAACAGCCAGAAACACTGAGCCCAAACCCATGGGCCCAGAAGCCGGTGGAAATAAACACCCAACGGAACAGTACGGGCAGAAAAAAAAAAGAAAAGAAAAAAAAAAAACACGACAACAAAGGAGAGAAAACCCCCTGAAAAAAGGGTGAAAAACTCACCCCAGACGCTCGCTCGCACACCCAGGCGTATGTAAACAAACCGCAACGCCGCCCTGGTGGCCACGCCGGAAACAGGCAGACGAAAATGGCCGCCAGCAGGGCTGTGCTGGACGCTAAGAGACAAAACACGCCAGCAAAAGTGGGAAGCAAGCAGACTGGATGGGCTAAAAACTCCGCCCAAAAGCAGAAAAACCCCGGCAGGGGCAAACCGCCCCAGAACTGCTAGCAGGCATCCCCCACAGCCCCGGGAACCAGCAACAGAGGCCCCGGGGCAGAGCCGTCCTCCAAGCCCTCCGCCTTAAAGAAAAGAAAGAGTCCATGGGAAAGGCAGCAAGAAACGGGCCGCTGGTAAGCCCCAGAAGCCTTGGCAGGAGGAACAGGCTCTAAAACCTCCGTCCCCCAACCCGAATGGGGCAGCCCCGAAAACCGCCCGAGCCTCTGCCCCAACTAAACCCCGCCCCGACCCCGAAACCCGCAGACAGTCCGGAACCGGGAACAGGGAGGGAGGAGGGCGAACAGCACCGAACCAAAACGGGCGGCCTCGGGGCATCCGAGTGGGAAACCAACCTAGCATGTTGCAGCAACCTAACCTAGCTTGCAACACGGATGCCGCCTGTACTCTGAATAGTAATAACATCAGGAGTACTGGAGAACAGCAGAGAAACTCTCTCGCAAGACTCCGGGTCAAGGTGTCAGGGACCCAACAGGCAGCATGACGGAGGTAAATGGCGACTGTCACCTAGAGACAAAGGCACAGCAACCAACGATCCCGTACAAGACGGGTTGGTACCCGGAAGACACATGCAATGGTCTCCCGAGCCCAGACAGGGGTTTCCAGGGCCCGTAGGTTAGCAACTACGGGAAGCCCGGGCAAGGTGTTGCTAACGGTTAAGAAACCCGAAAACAAGGGTAAAGATTAATACTGAAAACCCCCGGGACGTGTACAAGCACGGGGCCTAGCAGAGGGCTGCCAAACACTACTAGTGGAACTATAGCCACACTATGCAGACCCCACCAGGCAAGAAAATAAAAACAAAGAAAAACCCGCAAAAGTACACCGTCCCCAGAGGCAACAGGAACCGGCCGCCGCGTAGGTGGCAGGCAGTGCAACACCTTGGCGCCCTAACCAGCACAACACCAACTCCCTACCCAAGGCCAAACAAGGGCCCCAAGCCCCAGCTGGCCCCAAGGGCGAGGCAAATGCCGAGCAGCAAGAACCCTACGGGAGCGGTTCCCGAACGCCCCAGAGAAGATAACCCTGACACGCAAGGGCAGTACTCACAGGGCGCCTAGGGAAGGGAACCCCTAGACTCATGCAGCCCCGGCACTGATGAAATACTCCTGGCCACCGCAAACCACAAAAACAGCAGAGAACGCCACACGAGGCAAACACCGCCAAGGAATTTGAGGCCAGAGAAGCGTGTATCCCGTTGACACTAGCTTACGAACTGACGGCAGCCGGCGCGGTGAGGTCCGGGGCCCCCCCCCTCCCCTGGGGAGGGGAGGGCTGCGCGGACAACCGGCGCGGCAGTAAAGTGATTGTTTGATTGTTTTCCTTGTGATTGTAGGGAGTTTTTCTACCTCTCTGTTCGGTTTGTTGTAGTTTTCTACCATGTGGGGTTTGTTTTGTTACGCCTACCTTTCTGGGTGCCTACCCCGGTCGATGGCAGATAGGAAAACCCCCAACCATATGGGGTTTTCCAGGGCCATTGCTCCCTGAAACCTCTCTGAAGGGGCCAGGTTCTGGCGCTGGTCCCTGGTAGGTCTGAACTCCATAGCTAGTGTCCCGGTCTAACATAACATACATTAGCCCGATAAGCTCCAGGGAGCCGTAGGGGCTCCCCACAGAAAAAACAAGTTAAACTTCAGAGTAGATGTGAGATCTGAAAGAGTATTAACCAGAGATAAATTGACAAAGACAATATGTTAGAAAACCATCATTGAAGTACTGAATGAAATGCCATTTCTGGGTGAGCCCCTTTGACTTCCTGAAGCTATAATAATGATAGCACTTAGTAGTTTGCGCTGTATCAGTTGCAAAGTTATTTTAGGCCTATCAAGGTCCATGAGCTAGAACCTGGAAACCCTCTAATGTGATGCAAAGAGCAAAAGCACTACGATAAAATTGTCAGTGAATTTTAATCATGTCTGCCACCATTTGGGAAGCTCCACGAAGTCAGTAAAACTAAAAACAGCAAACTACTGGTTATAAAAAATTTAAGATCTCGAAATCACTACCTATCCATGAGAAACAAAATAAGGGACCGACCTGGGAAGAGGGAATACCGCAGGTATCACAACAAAGAATAAAACACATTTCGTGACACAACCCAAGGCCACAAAAGGTTGATGAGGAGGAGGAACACTGACAACATACCTGGCAGCCAGGACCCTGTTCAACCTGCAAAACCCCTTGTGCCTGAATATCAGCCCAAAACATATTGGCACAAACTTTTAAGCAATATAGACACAATGGTAGACCGCAGGTTGACTAGACTTAACACTGCCGATGACCAGAGAAACACTAGCCCTGAAGCGGGGGACAAGGGAACTGGATCAACCTACAAATGGATTCAACAAAGCAGTAGTAGTGGCACAAAGGTAGTAGTGCAGACCTGCCACCAGACATAGAACATGAACACCCAGTCAAACTAACCAAGCATCCCCCACCAAAGGATCCATTCAAAAGCTAACAAAAACATTCTTTGCTAGAAAAGAAGGAGCTGGCTGCAGACAAACAAAACGACTTTCACAGTTGAAAGAACAGGAAAAACCAGCATTCAATGTTCAAAAAACCAATGCATTCAAAGCATTCTAATCTCCCAGAAACATCATTTTCTGGGAGAGCTCCTGAGGCTCCCTGAAGCTATCCAAACTGACATGTATCATATTAGTTTGGTGTCATCAGTCCCTGGAGTTCTGTATGCCTACCGGAGACCAGAGCCAGTACCTGGTCCACTCAGAAAGGCTCAGGGAGCAATGGCCATATGAGCACTCTACATTTAGAGTATGTCATGTCTGCCATCGACCACTGAATACCCCAGAAAATTAGGCAAAATCATACAAACCCCCAACTGGTAAAAATTGCAACCTATGTCCGAACAGAGCAAAGAACTCACCCCTAAAAGAAAAACAAACAAGCAAATCGACATCCAACTAGTGTGCCCGCTCGTTAGCCCCCCTATCCTCCTGAAACGGGGAAGGGAGAGCCCACTCAAGCGAGCCGGCAGCCCACCACCCCAGTTCGTAGAATGATGAAAAACCACCGACCAGAGGGGAGGGAGGGGTGTCAGGAAGCCTCCATGGCTCACCCCAGAAAATGGCATTTCATTACATTCAACGCTGGTTTTCTGAGGGGAGATCAGTCGATTCCCTGAAGCTAACTATCTACTGATAAGTAAAAGAGGGACTTACCCGGGAGGCGGCAGCAGCCCAAGTCTCAAGACAAAGACAAGACTCCAGACCTCAACAGACGTCCCAAGACCACAGAATGCCAGAGAGGCATGGAACATGTACAGGATATCTGGCAGCCAGGACCCTGTTCGATTTCCAAAACCCCCATGCCCAAATACTGTGGCCGAGATGAAAACTGCAGGTAGGACACCATAAGAGAAGCTACCTGATTACCATACAGGTGGCGATACACCCATATCAGAAAAACCAGACACAAAAAACGGAAAAGTAAGTCGAACCAGCAAGGTACCTCACTGGCCCGACCTGCTGAAAGAGGCAGAGCTGTGGAAAGACTCCCAGGTTCAGACACCGAGCAAGCAGCGCCTGAAACCAAAGCTGGGCCGGACACCATGGGGCCAAGAGAAGCACCCTCCCCTAATAGGATTCGAGCCGAGACAGAACCCAAAGCAACAGCGATATTCGGCTTAAAATGCTGATCCAGAAAAAAGAAGAAATGAAGACACGACAACTGGAAACCAGCACTGAAGAAGAATGATGAAGAGAGAGAAAATGGAAAAAAAAGCAAGGAAGGAGACTTCATAATGTTGTAGAGAGAAGGATCGCAGGTGGGACACCCAAAAACCAGCCACCTTATCACCATAGAGATGTTCATAAAACCAGCATTGAATGTAATAAAACCCCATTTTCTGGGTGAGCCCCAGAGGCTCCCTGAAGCTATCTAAACTGACATGTGCCAAATTAGTTTTGTGTCATCAGTCCCGGAAGATCTGTTTGCCTATTGGGGACCACGAGCCAGAACCTGGTCCCCTCAGAGAGGTGCAGGGAGCAATGGCCATATGAGCACTCTACATTTAGAGTATGTCATGTCTGCCATTGACCGGTGAATAGCCCCAGAAACTTAGGTGAAATCATACAAACCCCCAACTGGTGAAAATTGCAACCTATGGCCGAACAGAGCCAAAGAACTCCCCACCAAAAGAAAACAGACAAACAAGCAAATTGTCATCTAACCAACGTGCCTGTTCGTTAGCGCCCCCTCCCCTGAAAGGGGGAAGGGGAAGCAAGCAGGCAGCTCACACTCCAGTTCTTAAAATTATGAAAACTGTCAACCGGAAGGAAGGAGGGAGGGAGGGAGGGCATCAAGGAGCCTCTGGGGCTCACCCCAGAAAATGGCATTTCATTACATTCAATGCTGGTTTTCTGAGGGGAGTCCCTTCGGTTCCCTGAAGCTAACTACCCATAGATAAGTAAAATAGGGACTTACCAGGTAGCAGCACTGCAGAGCTCAAGGCACCGCCGAGATAAAAGGCCGCGACAGATGTCCCAAAGCAATACAAGGCCAGAAAGGCCCGGATCATTGACAAGATATCTGGCAGCCAGGCCCTGAAATCAGGGTTCTAACCCTGGCCCTGATTTCCAAAAAACCCCACGCCCGTATGTCGACCCAAGACATATTCCCCAAAACAGTAGCGAGAGCAGCATATATCCTCACATCATAGGAATGAGGGTAGACTGCAGGCTGGCTAGACTTGACGACCCTGCGGACAACCTGAGAAACACAAGCCTTGGAACAGGAAACCAGGGAAACCAGATCCACCTAGAGGGCGTTCATTTTCACTAAACCAGTGGCCCACAGGTAGCTAAGTAAAGCCACCACCAGACATAAGCACGAGTCTGACATGACATTTGTCGTGACAGGGGTGCTGTCATGCACCCCCCCGTCTTAACAAAGCATCAACCACCAACGAACTCCTCCAGAAGCCACCCATCTCATTCTTCGCCAGAAAAGGAGATAGCTGCAAATGAACAAGACGACCCCCAGGACCAAAGGAGCAGAAATCACTGCGCTGGAGATGAGCATGAAGATCCCCAACCTGACCCCCCAGAGGCCAAAGCCAACAAAAACAATGCCTTCATAAAACAATCACAAACCGAAGGGGCCACAAGAATTCACGGGGAGGATAGAAATGAGAGCACCCGGTCCAAAGACCAAGAAGTCTCGGGCAGTGCATGATCAGGCTGAAGGGGAAAAAAATGCCCGAGAGAGCTTGCGGAACAGAGTAGAAGTGACATCCATCCCGAACGCAAGCTGGAGAAGCTCCACCAACACTGCACGATAAGAAGCAACAGTATTCAGCACGAGATGCCAAATGCCGGTCAAGAAAAAGACAAGACAAAATAACTAATAGGCACCGACGAAATCCACAATGGCAAAGGAAATAGCGGAAAGACTGCCAGGAGACTTCATACTGTCGCTGAAAAGACAACTGCAGGTGGGACACCATCAAAGAAACCACATGATCACTATACAAATGGCAATACACCCGCATCAGAAAACCCAGATGCGAAGTGTGGAAGAGTAATCCAAACCAGAGATTTACCTAACCAGCCCGACCTGCTAAAAGAGGCGGAGCTGTTGAAAACGCCCCCGGGTTCAGATACCGAGCAAGCAGCACATGAAACCAAGGCTGGGCCAGCCACCATGGGGCCAGGAGAATCACTCTTCCATTCTTCCCTGAAAAGATTCGAGCCGAGTAAGAACCCGGAGCAACAGCTGGACCAGGGAATAAAAGTAAATGAATCCCCACTTGACCAATCCTGCTAAAAAAGTGTCCACCGCAATGGCCTCGCAGTCGGAGAAAGGCGGCATGAAGAATAGGAGGCGCTGGGACCAAGTCGATGTGAAGATGTCCACCTCCGGGCGCCCTAATGTCCGACAAGGCCAAAGGAAGGAGTCACTGTCGACTGTCTACTCCGTGGAAAGAGGAAGGAAGCAAGACTGGCCGTCCGTCAGGACATTGACACCCCATGACTGTGAACGGCTCGGAGAGCTAAACTCCAAGAACTCAGCAGAAGAGCGACCCAAAGCGACCAAACCCAAATAGCCACGGACTGCAGACCCCCCCCCCTCTCCCCGGTTGAAACATATGTATCGCAGAAGAGCAGTCCAAGTGGAGCCGAGTCACCGAGCCCCAAGGCAACCGAATCCACAGCAGTGCCTGCCACAAAGCCGCAAACTCCTGCACCATGCTGTCATCCAAACGGAAGGACGGAGCCCAATGCCCCTGGCTGGCCTGGTGAGCACTGGTCACAAAACCCCAGCCGGGAGACGAGGCGTCCGTGAACACATTGAGCAAGGGGAGGGGAAGGCGCCATGGCACCAAGCGCCGGAAAACCCAAAGAAGCAGCTGGAGCTGCAGCAACCGATGCAAGGAACCCGGAGACTGAACCTAGCGATCGCAAGAGTGGCAAAAGGGTCTGCCACAAAGAAACTAAAACAAACCCCGAAGCTAAACCCTGCCCAGCAGGAACACCAGCAAAGCAAAGTTCCGGTACCCGCACAACAGCACGACCAGCCGCCGAGTGACCCGGGTCCCCCATTAGAAACAGCAGACGCCGGAACTGCAGCTGGAGCAAAGCCAGAGAAGGTAGAAATGGCTGCAGTCCAAGAATCCCACACGAGGCCCAGCAAATTCCAAACCCGAGAAGAAACCAACTGGGACTTCCGCCAGTCCACCAAGAAACCAAACCCGGCAAGCTGGGAAAGAACCAGAATCCCGGCTAGTAGAACATTCCACCCGGTCGGGAGCCCACCCCAACCAGCCAACAAAGGAGGCAGCTAGCTAGGAAGGCACCAGAACCTCGAACGGCCCCATATCTGAGGAAGAGGAACCAAACATAAATGAAACTAGAACCAACACAGAGGCGAAACCGGGTCGGACCAGAGGCACACACCAAAGGCCTCCCAAACCCCAAAGGAAATCTGAGAGGAAGGAAACCTCCGAAAAGATGAATCCAAGGAACCCTAGCGCACCTGGAAACGAACCCTGGGGCAGCCCAATGAACCACAACTAGATAAGTACTGAACAGAGAATCCAAGGTATATGGAAGGGCAAAGCCAGGCACTGCAAGACGGGCAAGGAATGAGTGACCCAGATAAAACCACGAAAAATGGGGCTGTGACCCCCCCTGGCAACCATTAACCCAGACGAACAAGGAATGCTCCAGAAAGAAGCACGGAAGGGCCAAACAAAACACCACAACCAATCCCCAATACGCATCCACAGTATGAAAACTGCAGCAAATTGTCACTTCAGAAGATCCAGACAGTAACACTAGCCCCATAACATACACCCCCACCATTGTACTTTGTAACCTGGTGGAGGTGGGGTCCCTAGCTAAACTCAAGCATGGGTTGGACGTGCATAAGAGTGGGACTGGATGGGTATAAATAGGAGCTGCCTCGTATGGCCCAATAGGCCTGCTGCAGTCACCTGTGTTCTGATGTTCTTATATTCGTATCCAAACACCACAAACCAGTGCCTGGCCGAAGGAGATGCCAGACTGCATAAACTTACCTGCAAAACGTAGGCACGAACGTGTCACAACACAACGTAGCCGAGAAAATTACGGGAGCACTGCCAGTGGAAGGAGGCAGAGCCGCACATGCAGGAGAAGAGTAGGGAAGAGGGGAAGAAGGAGCCCCACACTCATATGCAGAGAAAACCCAGCGTCCTCCCCATAGCAGCAATCCAGAACACCCCCCAGGAGCTACAGGGCACGGACTGGAGAAATGAGAGGAGCGAGAGGCGAAGCGCTTGAGAGAAAAGAACGCAGAACCCCTGCACACGTGCACAGCGCCCACATTAAAACAAACAACCACGGCGCATGCGCAGCAGGGATGCCAGATGTGGGTTGCTAGAAGTCGTGAGCTGAAGAAAGAAACCACGAATGTGACTAGAAAACCAGACAAAATAGTGTTGTTAACGACCGAATCCCAGATGAGAGTACACAGGGCAGCCGCCAACCGCAGTCGAAAAGAGCAGTAAGGAGCGAAAAGAAACATACCACAGCTTCCCATTTGGGCTATACAAGGAGCCCAATCTGGCTACCCTGTGAAGCGCAGGACAGTTCACGGAGAGAAGAGAAACATGAAAGAATGAAACAGGACCAAAAACCGAGAAGCTCGGAGAAGGACCAACAAGCCCAAGAAAGGACCGGAAGATGACAGACGTTCCAATAATACGAGAAGAAAGAAAACCTTCCCGATCCTTCTAGAACAGAAGGACGCAAGCGTGAAGCACAAAGGCACAGAAGGCAAAGTCACAGCCGAGACCAAAAGTCATGCAGAACCCCGAGAAGAGGGGTTCATGCACCACCTAGAAGACAGTCACCACACTCTAGGTACAGTGCTGAAACAACCATTGGAGCCAGAGTACACGATCGTTGCCTATAGCATCAGCCTCAGAACTGAAGAGTGGATAGCTGGGCAGGGGTCTAGGGCTCCCCTTCCCCCTCCTGAGGGGGGGGGGAGCTGCGCAGACAGCGGCATGGCGACGAGTTACGTCATACTCGTTTCTTTTTGGGGAGCTCTATCCACTTGTTCGGCTTTTGGCAGCAATTTTCACCAGAATAGGGGTTTGTTTTGGGACGCTTACCTTCCTGGGTACCTGACCTGGTTGATGGCAGACATAGAATGCTTCCAACCACACGGGGGTTTCTATAGGCCATTGCTCCCCATGCCTCTCTGAGGGGGCCAGATTCTGGCTCGTAGTCCCCAGTAGGCCCACAGAACTCCATACACATGACTGATGCCGAAGTCTGACATTAGCATATCAGCCTGGGTAAGCTCTGTGGAGCCAAAGGGGCTCCCCCCAGAAAAATGGATTTTTAAGGAATATTTTTATTTTGGACGCAGCGTGCGTCCTCGCCCAGGCTGAGTATACAGTACTCATATATGAACACATGAGTTATCAGCCAGGCAAAGTGTTAAGACTGCTCATAGCCGAGTTGATACAGCTATGGCCTCACACTCGTGGAATCTACGGTTCAAGACCCCATACTGTCTAGGTGATTGGAATGTTTATTTCCACGGAAGTGTGGATGGCAATTTATTATCTTTGGTTGTAAATCCTTCCACTATCCTAACAATTTTATCCACTATTTTCGCTTCTTCTGTGGCTCTTTCTGACCTCGATATTTACCTCCTTTTCTTTGCAACCAGAAATGATTAGGGACTTTGACTGTGTTTTGCACCAGTTTCAGATTTAATGCCAGTTCCTTTCTGACATCCAGTCTAATTTCTGTGCTTTTCTGATTGCTGCAGTTTTTGGCTTCCTTTATCACTTCTTTTATTTCCTTCCCCCCACTTGGCCACCTATGCACAGGTCAGTTGCATATCTTTCTTGCACTATTCTATTACTTGTGCAATTTTCTCCATCTGTACTGGAGAAAGAAAAAAGATGTACTGGGATGGAAAGAGGAGTGGAACAGTGAACAACATGGATGTGCATATGCTAGGCAAAGTTACTAAGGGTCTTGGCTAAAGGACTGAGGAAGATGGTGTGCATTCACATTTTGGGGTGCAGGTGGAACTAACAAGAGAACTGCTTCATAACCAGGAGATTCATTCATCTCAGGTCTTTGCTGTCTTTTTTTCTTTGCTTTGCCTACCTGCACTTTGTATGTTTTGGCTCAACTATTTTTTACAGCAGCATTTTCTTGGCTAGGGGTGACCTAGGATTCCCTGGCTTCTCGTGTCTCCTTAGGAGGCAGGTTTTGGCCCCTGGTCCCTAGCAGGCTTACAATGGCAAGGACTGAATAGGGTGAAGCAATCCAGGTAGCAAGCAAGCATTTTCGAAGCCCTCCCAGAAAATTTGTATCAAATAACAAAAAATTACTCACCAGGTTTATTTGATGAATATCATCATGGCTTGTCACAGCCACAGAACCAGAGAGCTGAACACCTCCACTCTTCTCTTCCTGTTAATAAAAGACAAATGCAAGTTTCTTGCATTTAAAGAATTTGCAGCTCAAATTTTCTTATCACAATAAAAAAACTCATAATTTATATAGCAAGTAGATGAAGTTATCAGTATTATATTATGATTGACAAACAATACAAAAACTTTACCTCACTCTCATCTTCATTATTCATCAACTTATTTAAATTAACTGTAAGATTCTTGACAGTAGCTGGCACTGCTGCTGCTGCAACAGTCGTTGAGCTCAACTCCTCTTCCTTGTTTTCTGTTCTCCCACTCAGCTTAGCTACAACTCGATCAAGAGGATTAGTCTTCCTGTTTCTGGGAGCTCCTTCCAGTTCCAATTTCCGATCTTCCTGTGGTTTAGCTTCAGTCTTCTTTACATCATCGCGTTTTTTCACTGCAGGAGAATTCTGTGCATCATTTGTTTTATCCAACATTGTCTTACCTGAAATTGTTGTGGGCCGAGTCAAATTACTGGGAGCATTTGGCACTTTAGGCTTTCCAGTCCGAGAGTCTTGGACACTTGATATACTACTGTTACACGCCTCAGTTCCAGCTGATTTGGGTTTTCCTAGAGAATCTTTTCCAGGCACTTGCTTCTTTTGCTGTTCTGTTTTATTTTGTTTTGGTGGAGTTTCTATGGTCTTCTGATTAATATTATCAAGTAATTGTCTTTCAGCCACACCCAGTTTATTCTCACCTTTCTGTTTTCTGAAATGCTGAAGAGGATTGTGACTGTCACTCATAACTTTTAAAGTGGGTTTGACAGAATTGCTATCAGCCCATGGATCAGGCCCATGAGGAAGAGTATTCAGCTTCTGTGGATGAGGTTTAGACTGCACGGGCAACAGGTCATTTGCATCATTGAGCATGAAGTCACACCCTTCACTGTCATCATCAATAACACCATGCGCTCTTAGGATTGCTTCTTCTTCCTATTGTGGATGAAAGAAATAAAGCATTGAATGTAACGAATCATTTTCTGGTTGGTCTCTCAGTAGCTTCCCGAGCAGAAGTTCTGGTACTGTACCTCCAAACCTTAGGAAGTCACACCAGGCTTCCAAGACCCACCCAAGCCTATAGAGAGTCCAGACCCAAATCTGGCTCTCTCTATGAGACAAGAGGAGTCTGAGGCATCAAGGATTGACTGTTTTACACAATATCACACACTCCTCCTGACTATCACACACTCCTGAAATTCTAATGACACAAACACATTTATGTTCATGTATATAGTATAAATTGTTTGTTTTTATAAGACAAAGACTCATAATTAGTGAAAGAAGATATTATGTAAAGGACATGCAGGAATACACATATACAGTATCTATAAATATGTACCTATGACAACTTTTGCATAATAAATACCAATTTTCATGCACAAATACAATATTTGAATTCAAACAAAAAACTTTTCTGGGGAGCTATCCAGGCTCATATGCATATATTAGCTTTCTGACATCAGACAATGTGCATGGCATTCTTGCCTACCAGGGACCATGAGCCAGAACCTGGCACCCCTCAGAGAGGCATGAGGAGCAATGGCCTATAGAAACCCTCGTGTGGTTGGAAACATTCTATCTCTGCCATCGACCGGTTCTGGCACCCAGAAAGGTAGGCGCCCCGAAACAACCCCTCTTCTGGTGAAAATATTACTACCAAAAACTGAACGAGTGGACAGAATCCCCAAATGAAAACTACCAACTAGCATGATGTCATCACGTTGCCGCGCCACTGGCTGCGCAAGGGGGGAAGCCCCAGACCCTCGCACCAGTGAACCACCCTTTAGTTCTTGGCTGATGTGGTACTGTCAGGTCGCGTGCCTCTGACTCCGGAATTTGTTTCAGTTTCTGTGCCTTGATGCGTGGACTGTCTCTATGGGTGGTGTGTGAGCCAGAAGTAATATTCTTTAGCACTTGGACTGCATGCACGTAGGGTTTCCTTCCCTAGGTGCCCTGTAAGTACTGCCCTTGGGGCTTGGAGCCACCTTCCACAAGTCTCCTTGGGATCTACCTCCGCTGTGTCTTTTACTGCTCAGTACTTGGCCGCCCTTGGAGTCAGCTGGGGTTTTTGTTTGCCCTTGTTTGCCTCTGGGTTGGGTAGTTTTCATCACTGGTAGGGGCGCAGGGTACAGTCATTACCTCTCATAGCGGCAGGCTCTGTTCCGCTTGAGCACGTTGTCCTCTTGCGGGGTTTTCTTTTTCTGTTTATTTTTGTTGCCTGGTGGGGGGGTCTGCCTCTGGGTTGGTGGTTCCCTATTGTTATTTAGTGGTCTTCCGCTAGGCCCCCGCGAGTGTACACGTCCCAGGGGTGCAGCTTTTAGCAGTTTGTTTGGTAGTTTTGGGGCGCCGGTTAGTTGTACCCTGCCTGGGCTTCCCTTAGCATGTTAGCAAAGCTAAGGGCTGTGGGAAATTCTGCGGGGGCTCCATGGTCCAATGTATGCACCCCTTGAGTCCCCTCTCGCTTCATGTGAGGTTGAAGGTTGCTCTGTTCCCTTGTCTCAGTGCGACAATCACCGGTTGTGTGTCCACCATGCTGCCTGTAGGGTTGGCGATTCTTTTGATCCTGAATTGTGTGATGTTTGTTGTTTGGACGTGCTCGACTTCACCCAAGCTACTGATCATGATATGAGGGTGCAGGCAGATGCGGCATTGAATGCTCGGTATAGGTTGCTGCAACGCGATGGGTTGGTCGCTTCCCCAGAGGCTCCGAGACTGCCCCATTTTGGTTTTAGGGACCAGGACTTGAGGGGGTGAGAGTCGCTTCAACTTTGGTTCTGTCCACCCCTCCTTGTCCTTCCGCTTCAGTTGTACATCCGGTTCCTCCCCCCCTTGCTTCCGGCGTCTGAGGGTTTCGGAGTCGGGGCAGGGTCTACTTGGTGTAGAGACTTGGGTGGTTTCGGGGAAGTCCCCTTCCGGGGTGGCGGCGGAGGCATTCGAACGTGGTCCTCCAGATGGAGTTTCTGGGTCTGACCAGTGGGCCCCCTTTCGATCCTGGTCTTTTGGCGGCTAATTCCTTTTCTCTAGAGGCACGGGGTTTGGAGGACCTTTGGGCCCCGTTAGACCCCGCCTGGGTTTTTGTATCCTCAGAGTGAGGCTTGGTGTTGCGAGTGGGGTTCTCTTTATCTCCCTCCTCGTACGAATTGGATTTGGTGTCTACCCCTCCCAGGATTCGGTTCCGTGATCCTGTGATCCTGTGGGTTCTTCGGTTCCATCTTTCTGGAGGTTTTCGGCTTCCCGCATCCCATCCCTTGTGGTGCGGGAAGCCCTTGTGGCTTACCTCCTGCGCGACCCGGAAAATGCCTTCATAATGGATCTGCATTCATTCATGTATGGAGCTTCTTGTTCTTACTGGATTTGTTATGAAGTTCTGGAGTCGTCCTGGTAAGCAGACTGCCCTCTTTTCTCGTTGAAGGCTTGGCAATCATTCTGTCAGTCCCGCACGCTTCAGTGGCAGGAGGCTCAAACGGCATTGCAGGTTTTCCTAAGGGGCGAATTCGAGCATCTCAATGTATGCTTGTTCGCCCCTGCCCTTCTGCAGGATGTTGCTGTGTTGCAGCTCCAGGTGCAGGTTCCTTTCTTTCAGGCTGCATTGGTCGTGGAGGACTTGCATATGCGTAGCCTGTTGGCTTCAGCCCTGCGTTTCTTCTCCCTGCTCAAGCTGTCGTCGAACTGGCTTGAGTTGGATGTTGAGGAGCTTGGGGCAACCTCTGGGTCTGGTGTGTTGACCTCGGCAGAGCGTTCGTCGTCTGCCTTGAAGTTGTTTGCTCTGATCCTGCAGGATGCGGTTTCGCGTTTTTTTGCTTCCCGACTCGCATGTCAGCAGGTGGTGCTCACTTCTTCCATGGATTCCGCTTGGCTCTTAGGCTTTCTTTGCCCTTTTGCCCATTGCTGTTTGCAGAGTCTGCGGTTGTGCAGTATCTGCAGGCAGCTTCGTCTAGTTGCCGTCCTATGTTGGACTTGTTAGTCCTACGGGGGGGCTTGTAGGAGGCCTTCCTGGAAGGGTCGTGCCAGGGCTTAGGGTTCTTCCGTCATGGTAGGCCAGTGGTGCCAGATTCAGCGCAGGCGCAGCCTTCGGTGCTGTCTATTTCTGTTCGGTGCAGGGATTATCCTATGCGCCACTTAAGTGCTCGTAAGATAAGTCGGCCATTTCGCTGTTCGTCCCATTGATGGGATAATGGGGGGGAGGGTCACTCAGTTTGCTCGCGCCTGGTCCCACGATTTGTGGGCCTTTCGGGTCATTTCGTGCAGCCTGCGGTGGCATTGGGTGGCTCCTCCTCCTTCAGGGGATTTGGGCCTGGCGGGGCTGGCCTCTTCTCCTGCGCCCTGTTGGGTCATCTCGGAGTGGGTTCGCTTGGGTGTGGTTGAAACGATCTCGTCCCTCAGGTGGGTTTCCCGCCTGTTACCAGTCCCATTTTCGGGACTGTGTGGACGTCTGGTTCATTCTGAACTTGTCTCATGAACCCATGGGTTTATTGCCCCTACTTTCGTATGATTACTCTGTCCCAAGTCCGTCTTCTGTTAGAGCCAGACACTTGGATGGTGTCCCTGGACCTCAAGGTCGTGTATTGGCATGTTCTGAATCATCCGAGTGTCAGGGACTGGCTTGGTTTTGTTGTGGGCCGTCAGGTTTACTGCTTTCGTTGCCTTCCATTCCGCTTGAATCTGGCACCTCGCGTTTTCACACGCCTTACTCAGGTCATGGTGGCCCGCCTGATTCTGTGTTCGGATTCTGGCCTGGTTGATACCTGGTTGATGGGGCTCTGGGAGTTCTTCTACTCCCCAAGCCCGGCCCGAGGCCAGGCTTGACTTGTGAGAGTTTGGTCCACTAGGCTGTTGCTTGGAGCGGCCCGCAGGCCCACATACCCACCACAGCCCGGTTGGTCCGGCACTCCTTGGAGGAATAAATCTAGTTTCCTCTTGAAGATGTCCACGGTTGTTCCGGCAATATTTCTTATGCTTGCTGGGAGGACGTTGAACAACCGCGGACCTCTGATGTTTATACAGTGTTCTCTGATTGTGCCTATGGCACCTCTGCTCTTCACTGGTTCTATTCTGCATTTTCTTCCATATCGTTCACTCCAGTACGTCGTTATTTTACGTACTATCTCAACAACTGGCTAGTTTAGGTTCAAAGCCAGTTCACGTGTCTCTTCGCCAGGGATTTGGCTCTTTCCCAGCTCTCGGGGTTCGGGTTCCTTGTGAACTGGTGGAAGACCCATCTGGTTTCCTCTCAGGTTCGGTCTTGGCTGGGTTTTGTGTGGGATGCTCGGATCGCTTCCATGTCTTTTCCTCCGGTGGCTTTGCTTCGGCAGCATTCCTACTTTCGCCTGTTCCTAGGGGCGCCCAGGTCACGCGGCAGTTGCTTGAGGGTTTGTGTAGGCTGAACACTGCCATGATGGTCTACCCGCCAGGTCGGGTGTGGCTTCGTCGACCATTCTGGTTCTTTCGGAGACATTCTTTCCGCCTCTCTCGCGACCGCTGGGATCAACATCCGGGGGCTTTGCATTGGTTACTGCATCGCCGGCTTCCTCTTCGGGTTTTTCGGGGCTCTGTGCCTTGGCGCCTACCCGAGCACTCACTCGACGTGTTCACGGACGCGTCAGCTCTTGGCTGGAGCTTTGTGACCAGTGCTCATCAAGCTGGTATGGGACAGTGGGATCCGTTCTTCCGTCGGGCTTACAGCACGGTGCGGGAGTTCGCGGCAGTGTGGATGGCGCTCCGGAGGATTCAAGTCGCTCGTGGATCGACGATCAGGCTCCATTCGGACTGCTGCCCGGTGGTTCATTTCCTGAACCGCTGGGGTTCGATGCAGTCCTTGGCTCTTTGGGGCTGGTCGCTTCAGGTGACTCGTCTGCTGAGTCCTCGGGGTTTGGCTCTCCTGGTCGTTCACATCCGGGGAGTGTCCAACGTCCTGGCGTACGGCTTGTCCCGGTTCCTTCCCCTTTCCATGGAAAGGACTGTCGATGCCGACTCCTTCAGTTGGCTGTGCCGGGCGTTCAGGACTCCGGACGTGGATCTCTTTGCGTCAGCATGGTCGAGGTGTCTCCCGGTATATGTGCCTCCCTTCCCCGACCGCGAGGCCATCGGGGGTCGACGCCTTCAAGCAGGACTGGGCGAGGTGGGGTTACCTGCTGTGTAACCCCACCTCGCTCAGTTCTGCCTTGCAGCTGTGTGGATGTTGCTTCAGAGGAATCGGGTTGCTCCCAGATCGACGATCCAGCTCCATTAAGACTGTTCCCCAGTGGTTCATTGCCTGAACTGAGGAGGTTCGATGCAGTCTTTGGTTCTTTGGGGCAGGTCGCTTCAGGTGACTTGTCTGCTAAGTTCTTGGGGTTTGGCTATCCTGGCTGTTCACGTTCAGGGGTTGTCCAATGTCCTGGCAGACAGCCTGTCCTACTTCAGTCCCCATTCCATGGAGTGGACTGTCGACACCGACTCGTTCAGTTGGCTATGCCGGACGCTCAGGACTCCAGAAATGGGCCTCTTCACATCAGCTTGATACCTGGTTGATACCTGGTTGATGGGGTTCTGGGAGTTCTTCTACTCCCCAAGCCCAGCCCGAGGCCAGGCTTGACTTGTGAGAGTTTGGTCCACTAAGCTGTTGCTTGGAGCGGCCCGCAGGCCCACATACCCACCACAGCCCGGTTGGTCCGGCACTCCTTGGAGGAATAAATCTAGTTTCCTCTTGAAAATGTCCACGGTTGTTCCAGCAATATTTCTTATGCTTGCTGGGAGGGTGTTGAACAACCGCGGACCTCTGATGTTTATACAGTGTTCTCTGATTGTGCCTATGGCACCCCTGCTCTTCACTGGTTCTATTCTGCATTTTCTTACATATCGTTCACTCCAGTACATTGTTATTTTACTGTGTAGATTTGGTACTTGGCCCTCCAGTATCTTCCAAGTGTATAATATTTGATATCTCTCTTGTCGTCTTTCTAGTGAGTATATTTGGAGGGCTTTGAGACGATCACAATAATTTAGGTGCTTTATCGCGTCTATGCGTGCCGTATATGTTCTCTGTATTCCCTCTATTTCAACAAACTCTCCTGCTCTCAAGGGGGAAGTGAGTACTGAGCAGTACTCAAGACAGGACAACACAAGTGACTTCAAGAGTACAACCATTGTGATGGGATCCCTGGATTTGAAGGTTCTCATAATCCATCCTATCATTTTTCTGGCTGTCGCAATATTTGCTTGGTTATGCTCCCTAAACGTTAGGTCGTCAGACATTATTATTCCCAAATCCTTTACATGCTGTTTTCCTACTATGGGTACATTTGATTGTGTTTTATACCCTGTATTATGTTTAAGGTCCTCATTTTTACCGTACCTGAGTACCTGGAATTTATCACTGTTAAACATCATGTTATTTTCTGATGCCCAGTCGAAAACTCTATTAATATCAGCTTGAAGTTTTTCAATGTCTTCAGCCAAGATAATTTTCATACTGATTTTTGTGTCATCTGCAAAGGATGATAAGAAGCTGTGACTTGTATTTTTGTCTATATCTGATAAGAGAATAAGGAAGAGCAGCGGTGCAAGGACTGTACCCTGAGGTACAGAGCTTTTAACTGCACTTGGACTAGATTTTATATGGTTGACCGTTACTCGCCGAGTCCTGTTTGACAGAAAACTGAGTATCCAGCGTCCTACTTTACCGGTTATTCCCACTGACTTCATTTTGTGTGCTATCACGCCATGGTCACATTTATCAAAAGCCTTTGCGAAGTCCGTGTATATCACATCAGCATTCTGTTTTTCTTCTAATGCCTCAGTGACTTTGTCGTAGTGCTCAAGTAGCTGTGAGAGGCATGATCTTCCCGCTCGAAATCCATGTTGGCCTGGGTTGTGAAGGTCATTGGTCTCCATGAAATTGGTGACCTGACTCCTAGTCACTCTCTCAAATACTTTTATTATGTGTGATGTTAGTGCAACTGGTCTATAATTCTTTGCCAATGCTTTGCTCCCTCCCTTGTGTAGAGGGGCTATGTCTGCTACTTTAAGTGCATCTGGTATCTCCCCCATGTACAAGCTCTTCCTCCACACTATACTGAGTGCCTGTGCTACCGGCACTTTGCATTTCTTTATAAATATTGAATTCCATGAGTCTGGACCTGGGGCCGAGTGCATGGGCATGTTTTCAATTTCTCTTTCAAAATTTAGTGCGCTCGTTTGATATCAGTTATATTTACAGGGGTTTGAATATCCCGCATAAAGAAAATTGTCTGGATCTTCCACTTTCATGTTGTTTATTGGAGTGCTAAACATGTCCTCATACTGCTTTTTTAGGATTTCACTAATTTCTTTGTCATCCTCCGTGTATGAACCTTCACTTGTACAAACAGGTCAAATACTGGCAGTGGTTTTTGCTTTTGATTTCACATATGTGAAGAAGTGTTTTGGATTTTTCTATATTTTCTGAATTGCTTTATGTTCTAACTGCCTTTCTTCAGTTTCATATGAGTGTTTCAATTTCTGCTCAATTTCTTCAATCTCCCTATTTAAATTATTCTATCTTTGACAGGAAATTCGTGTCTGCATAAGCAGTTCCGTTATTTTTTTCCTGCGTTTATAGTGTCGTCTGCGTTCTCTTTCTACGTTGGATCTCTTTCTGGCTTTCCTCAAAGAAACATGTTTCAGACAGACTTGTTACGCTTCCGAAGTCAGTTTTTCTATTCTTTCTGTAGGACTTGTATTATTTAAAACAGTTTCCCATGGAATGTTTTTAAGTTCCCTGTTTATTATCTCCCAGTCTATCCTTTTATTATTAAAATTGAATTTACTGAATAGCCCCTCTCGCTTTATCAATGTTTTAGGTCTATTCTGAGTATTGATGGTCGTTTGCTCTTCAATGAGCTTGTGATCTGAATATGTGGTATCTGATATCGTAATGTCTTTGATAATGTCTTCATTGTTCGTAAAGATCAGATCTAGAATATTTTAATTTCTCGTTGGCTCCGATATCTGCTGATTGAGTGAAAATTTGTCACAGAATCTAAGTAGTTCTCTAATCTGTGGTTGGTTAGGTCCTGATAGATTTCCTGATATAATATTATTGTTTGCTATTCTCCACCTGAGACTAGGCAAGTTGAAGTCACCTAGGAAGATAATATCAGGTATCGGGTTCTCCAAATTATCAAGGCTATTCTCTATTTTGTTTACCTGTTCTGTGAATTCCTCAGCCATTGCATCTGGCGGTTTGTATATTAGAATAATCACTAAATTTATTTTCTCTATTTTTAATCCCAGTACCTCTACCACCTCATTTGTAACGTTAAGGAGCTCCGAGCATACAAGGTCTTCCCTAATATACAGACCCACTCCTCCATGTGACCTAATTTTCCTATCACACCTGTATAGGCTATATCCTGGAATCCAGATCTCACTGTCTAAGAGCTTGGTCGAGGCGTTTTCTCTGACTGCGAGGCCGTTGGGGTCGACTCCTTCAGGCAGGACCGGACGAGGTGGGGTTACCTGTACCTCTTCCCCTCGGTCCAGCTGTTGCTCCAGGTCCTAGCTTGCTTGGAGATTTACCAAGGGAGAGTTGTCCTTCTGGCTCCTTGATGGCCGGCCCAGCCATGGTTTCAGGCGCTGCTTGCTTGATGTCCGATACCTGAGGGTCTTTCTGCAGCTCTGCCTCTTTCAGCAGATTGGTCCAGCTCGGTACGAAGCTGGTTCATTCTTCTCCTCAAGTCTTCGCGTCTGGATTTTCTGACTCAAGTCTATCATCACTTGTACGGGGCGCAAGTGGCTTTGTTGTTAGTCTCCCTCCTGCTCGCTTCATCTCAGCAGCAGTGTGAAGTTTCCTGGCAGTCCTTTACGTTTTTCCTATCACTACGTAGGTGTACTTTGGTCTCTGATAGGGTTCTTTTGTCTTTCCTTTTGTGGTTGTTCCAGGACTGTCATCTTATGCCAAATACTGTCGCCTCATATCGTACGGCCCTGGGGAGCCGCTCCAGCTTGCATTTGGTATTGATGTTACTACTGCTCCGTTCCACAAGCTGTCTCGTGCATTGTTTCACCTCCGACCGACTCATGCGCCACCCGAGCCATCTGATCTTTGGATCGGGTGCTCTTTTCTCTCTTCTCCTCGGTTTGCTGGGCCCCTTCGGTTCAGGATTGTGTGTCTAAGGCTCTTTTCCTGTTGGCATTGGCCTCTGAAGGTCGGGTTGGGGAGCTTCATGCTCTCCTCCGGCGCAGGGGTTTCTGCTCTTTTGGTCCTGGAGGTAGGTTTGTTCGTTTGCTGACGTCTCCTTCTTTTCTGGTAAAGAATGAGTCTGCTGCTTTCCGGAGGGGTCCTTGGGTCGTTGATGCTTGGTTGGTCAGGCCAGGGTGCATCATGTGTTGTGTCCGGTTGTAGTTCTCCGCCGTTATTTGCGTGCCATGGCTTCGGTGGCAGGGTATGCGCTTTGGGTTGACCCAGTTTCCCTTCTTCCCTGTTCCCGGGCGTGGGTCTCTCAGGTCGTCCGCAGGGTTATTACGTCCAGCCAGCCTGTGGTCTATTCTTGTGCCCACGACGTTCGTAAGTTTGCTGCTTTGGCTGCCGTGTTTCGCAACATGTCATGGGTTAACATTCGGGCATGGGGATTTTGGAGTTCGAACAGGGTCCTGGCCGCTCACTACCTTGTCAATGTCTCTGGACCTAGTAGGACCTGTGTTGCATTGGGTTGGTTGTTGAAGGCAGTTGTCTCGTCTTTGCATTGAGGAGTGAGGATCAACTGCTGCCTGAGTGAGTCCCTGTTTTTCCTTGTCTTTGGGTAGTTAGCTCCGGGAAGCTGATGGGGTTACCCCCAGAAAACCAGCATTGAAAGTAATGAAACGTCATTTTCTGGGCGAGTCCCGGAGGCTCCCCGGCATCCCTCCCTCCCCTTTCGCGTGTTTTTCGTGTGTTTTTGACATCCAGCTTAAGAACTGATGGTTGGATTGCCGGCACAAGGATTTGGTGCTCCCTCTTCCCGCTCCCAGGAGGGGGGTTGCACAGACAGTGCGGCGGCAACGTGATGACGTCATGCTCATTTGCTAATTTTCGTTTGGCGAGTTCTGGCCACTCGTTTGGCTTTCAGTAGCAATATTTTCACCAGAATCGGGGTTTGTTTTGGGGTGCCTACCTTTCTGAGTGCCAGACTCGGTCAATGGCAGACATACACTGCTCCCAACTACATGGGAGTTTCTATAGACCATTGCTCCTTGTGCCTGATCTGAGGGGGGCCAGGTTCTGGCTCGTGGTCCCCAGTAATTACCTAAGTGTAATTACCTAAGTGTAGTTACAGGATGAGAGCTACACTCGTGGTGTCCCGTCTTCCCAGCACTCTTTGTCATATAACGCTTTGAAACTACTGACGGTCTTGGCCTCCACCACCTTCTCCCCTAACTTGTTCCAACCGTCTACCACTCTGTTTGCGAAAGTGAATTTTCTTATATTTCTTCGGCATCTGTGTTTAGCTAGTAGGTCAAACCAGTAGGTCAAACTCCATGCACTTTGACTGATGCCACAAAGCTAATATATCCATATCAGCCTGGATAGCTCCAGGGAGCCTTCGAGACTCACCCAGAAAATGGCATTTCATTACATTCAATGATAGTTTTTTTTTCTGGATATACTAAACTTTGGATATACTTTTGGATTTCAAAATTTTTGGTTATACTAATAGCACTTTTGTCCGGTGATGACGCAATGCTGTCTCGTCAGTTTACTGTCGGTAATCTCGGTAATGACACAATGCTGCGTCGTCCACTAAAATAATTGCCAAAAATCAGGTTTTTATCCGATTTTTGGGGAACTTGTTTTAAAATGCGCGCCAATGTCTTCCCATTTTCTTTGTTGGGGCCCATGTCATGTTCAACACACAACACTGAAGTGTTAAGTACAAAAAGTTGTATTATTTTATATATTTTTGTTTTCATACTTTCGCGTATTGTACTGGCAATATTGTTTTTCAATTGGCCCTTATATGCACATATCCATCTAAAGCATTCTATTAGGAACAATTTCATACCTAAATGAGCCCTGTAACACGAAAATTGAGATTAGCAACAAGTAATAATACTAAACATTTGTGGGCAGGAATTGGGAGTGTAGCTGGAAGGCGTCTGGGCGCTCACTCGCGGCTAACGCGTGGCCCGTCTTCAACTCGTTGGCGGGTGGAGCGTGACCAGGTTTTTTATTTTATATGCTAATATTCCTCTTGATAATTCTATTGCAAACCCATTGACACCAAAATGAAAGACCTAGGACGAAAATTGAGGTGACTAGAGTGAAAAGAGTGAACACATTTTATCGCTTTTGCGCGCTCCTGGGTAACTCGTTCACACTTTCTCTGTTTGCTGCGGGTAATTAGCTGGGCTTTTGGAGTTTATATGCATTTAGTGCTGTAGAGAATTCTATTGCGAACACAATGATACCAAATTTAATCTCATAGGACGAGAATTGAGGTGACAAAGTTGAAGAGAGTATACCTTTTCAGAATTAACGCACGCTCTCGTGAAACGCTGGGACCCACATCGCATAGTTGAAGGGTGGCGCGCTGGATGCACGAAAGTGCTAAACAAATACTTACAGGGTCTTCAGCCTCACTGTCAAACTCTTCATCCTCTTCATCTTCATATTCATATATTTCCTCCTCTTCCACCTCCTCCTCTTCTTCCTCTTCCTCCATCTCTTCCTTGTCACACTCTTCCTCAGAGGAGTGAAACTGTAGATCATCTGTCTTGAAGTCAAAACGTAGATTTTTTGTTTCATTTGACTGCATTAGGAGCAATCTATCTACACCTGAAATATTAAATGGTAAATACAGTACTGAACAATATCATCAATACACAGAGAAATCAAAGTAACATGATATATCAATGAGCAAATCCACAGGAGCCATGATGTGGATTCGAACCTATACTCTGTGAATTCTAAGGCACACGCTCTAGATGACTAAACCACGACACGGTCAAAAGAATTGCAACTTGGAGTACTGCTGAACCCCAGTCTCGGGACTCCTCGTGGGTTCGGCAGAACCCCAGGTTGCAATTCTTTTGACCATATTGTGGCCTAGTTTCTAAAGCTAGTGTCTGGGAACACCCAGCGCATAGGTTCGAATCCTCATTATAGCTCCTGTGGATTTTCTAATAACATCAATACCACTAGTAAATGACCTGACTTTTTTTTTAAGGATATGTGTATAGCTTATCAGAGGGAAATAATTCTTCTTGTAGTATCATCATAATCATGAACATGAATCATTTTCCACAAGATTATTTTCTAAAGGAACATGAGGTCACATTGCATGATGCATAGATTCACAAATTTCTGCTGTGTGCTGTGAATGTCTGCCTCCTGCTGTGAATATCATAATTATCGTTGAGTTCACTGATACCTGAACCTTGTACATAATTATTATTACACTCGGGATCATTTATAACAAAATCAATGTAAAATAATTGCAGTTACTTATTTTATACATAATGCTTTTTTGTACATTATTATTTCACTCAGGATCATTTATAACAAAATCAATGTAAAATAATTACAGTTACTTATTTTATTAATTATTAAATGGAGCTATGGTCCTGACTTGTGCAGCTGTGCTGTGAGCTAGAGCAGCATGTGCCAGCCTTGGTTGCTCTGGCACTACTGAGGCTCTCACTGCCAGGAAGGATGTAGACAATTTATGTTGACCAGACCACACACTAGAAGGTGAAGGGACGACGACGTTTCGGTCCGTCCTGGACCATTCTCAAGTCGATTGTGATGAGGAAGTAGAGACAGACAATAAATAGGCAAGAGAGAGCTGAGGTGCAAAGTAAGGTGTAGTAGACTTGAGAATGGTCCAGGACGGACCGAAACGTCATCGTCCCTTCACCTTCTAGTGTGTGGTCTGGTCAACATACTTTAGCCACGTTATTGTGACTCAACACCTGCATATAGACAATTTATTTTTCAAGATGGTCTGTTTACTAGAGTCCCGAGGAACAGATGCGAGCCATGTGAACCGTAGGGAATTTTTAATCTTATGATATACTGATACCTTCATTTACGATTCTAATCCATTCCTAGACATGCATTGTACACCAAAAAATCGTAAATCAAAATGAATTTTCCCCATAAGAATAATGTAAATTGAATTAATCCATTCCACACACCCAAAAATATTAACCTAAAAATATATTTCATACCAAATACCACTCATATTTTGTACTACAGTACAGTATATCTTACCTGTATTGAGGACTCTTGTTGGCATATGGAAGATGGTGAAGAGGGGGGGGGGAGAGGAGAGGTGTTAGTGTTTGGAAGGGGAGTCACCTTCCATTATAACATCATGCATTGATGACATTTCTTGGGTACTCTCTTCTACGTTTTGTAGGCATACTACTAGGACCCTGTTGTGGCTCACTGCTTTTTTGGCTTACTAAGAATCTGTCTATAGACACCTTGATTTTCCTACGTTTCAACACTTCTCTGTAGTGGGATATCACATTGTCATTAAAATGGTCAATGCAACAGCCTGCTACAGCTTTATCTGGGTGACACTTTTCAGCAAAACTTTGCAGTCCTTACCATACTGCACACATTTTCTTAATTAATAAGGGACATTCTCTACCGCCTCTTCCTCCCCTTAAGAAATTTCCTCAGCTTTCTCTTATTGCTGCTCCTTGTGAAGGGCTACAATTTCCTCAGTGGTCAGTTCTTCGCTGTGTTCATCCACTATTTCTTCCATATCAAAACCATCCAGCCTAACTAGTTCAACAACCCTCATATCATTTTCATGTTTACGAATTATCTGTTGTTTTTCCTGTATCGTCATCCTCACAACTATTTTCTTAAGTTGTACTTTACCACTGACTTTTTTGGGACATATAGGGAGTTATATAATAAGGAATTTTATGTTCAGAAACCAAAATGAGCAGAAAAAATTAAATTCTTTACAAAGAATTCAAGCACAGTGGCGGTCATCAATATGTGGGATGCACTGGTAAACAACTGAGTGTGCCCTGCCTCCCAGCACCACGCACTCGTTCGACCCATACGCGTATCAACATACGTCATATTCCAAAGAAATCATCAAACACCAATTAAAATTTTACGATGAATTTGACATCGTATACCAAAAAATTGTACTCTAGGGCAGTCGAACATAACTAGTTCTAAGTCTGATGCGCTAGGCGGAAGTCGTATGCTCTGGGTCCTGACATTGGTTCTCAGTTCTGAGCCTATGTGGTGTGGTGGCTGTCTTAATGGGGGTGCATGAGCTACGAGTAATTCTTCAGTACTCGGGCTACATGCACCTAGGGTTCCCTTCCCTAGGTGTCCGGCAAGTACTGCCATTGGGGCTTAGGGCATCCTTCCAAAAGTTCCTTGGGTTCTGCCTCTGCTTGGTCGTTCGCATCGTGGCTTTTGGCTGCCCTTTGTGTGCTGTGGTGTTCTGGCATCCTTGTTCACCTTAGGGTAACAGGCAGTTTGCACTGGTAGGGGTGCAGGGTACTGCGCAGCTAGTTTTCACCTCTCATAGTAGCCGGCTCTGTTCCGCCTGTGTACGCTGTCCTCTTGCAGACAGACAGGTTTTCTTTTTCTTTTTGTTTTAATGCCTGGTAGAGAGGGTCTGCCTTGGTTGTTGGCCCCGGTATATATAGCATACACTCCTTTAGGTGACTCGTCTGTTCATTTCTAAAGGTTTGGCTCTCCTGGTGGTTCACGTTTGGAGGATGTCCAACGTTATGGCAGACGGCCTGTCTTGGTTTGTTCCCCTGTCCACAGAATGGACGGTCGACGCCAACTCATTCAGTTGGCTCTGCCACACATTTGGGCGCCCGGATGTGGACCTCTTCGCATCGGCGTGGTCGAGGTGTCTTCCTGTATATGTAGCGCACTTCTCCAACTGCAAGGCCATCGAGGTTGATGCCTATCAGCAGGACTGCTCGAGGTGAGAGTCCCTGTACCTCTTTTCCCCCAGTTCAGCTGATGCTTCAGGTCCTGGTTCGCTTGGAGACTTACCAGGGAAGAGTAGTCCTTTTGGCCCCTTGGTGGCCGGCCCAGCCTTGGTTTCAGGCGCTGCTTGCTCGGTGTCCGAACCCAGAGGTATTCCCGCGGTTCCGCCTCTCTCAGCAGATCGGTCCAGTCTGTGACGTGGCTGGTTCGATCTACTCCTTGAGTCTTCGCGTTTGGTCTTTTTGACTCGGGTCTATCACCATTTGTGTGGTGATCAGGTGGCATCCTTGATGGTATTCCACCTGCGAGCTTCGTCTTGACGGCAGTATGAAGTTTCCTGGCGATCCTTTTGATCTTCCTCTCGCTTTGTAGGTATTCTTCGCTCTAGCTTAGGGTTTCTTGTCTTTTCTCTCATGTTGTTTCAAGACCGTCATCTTATGCCTAATACTGTCGCCTCATATCGTGCGGCACTGGCGGAGCTGCTACAGCTTGCTTTTGGTATTACTGTACTGTTACTTTGGATATTACTTCAGCGCCATTTTGCAAGCTGTCTCGTGCGTTGTTTCACATGAGCGGCATGCTCATGTGTTGCTTGAGCCATCCTGGTCTTTGGATCGGTTTCTCTCTTATCTCTCTTTTCCTCAGTTTGTGGCGGCTGTGACGGACTTCAGCGCCACTACGACCCGGGTGCCGAACTATACAAGTCGACCCCTCCCAGTAATCATAGCTTCCCATCTTTTAGTCTGCCAGGCTGAAAGGTGACGAGAGACCCGAGGCAGGCTAGGGAAGGCAGTGAAGTTGGGACAGTGGAAGATAGAGGTCGACCTGGATGGAGTAGCCAAGTGGGTTGGTCGAGCGCTGTGGACTTTACCCCTGGATGGACTAGCTAAGTGGGCTGGTCGAGCGATGTGGATTTTACTCCAAGATGGACTAGCCAAGTGGGCTGGTCGAGGACTGTAGGCGTTACTCCTGGATGGAATAGCCTAGTGGGCTGGTCGAGCGCTGTGGACTTTACTCCTGGAGGTGCTAGCCAGTAGGGCTAGAAGAGTGCTCTGGTTGAGCGCTGTAGACTTCGGTTCTGGAAGGTACTAGCCAGTGGGGCTGGTCGAGTGTTTCTGGCTTTGTTGCCAGGGCGTACCA
>WNGS01018085.1:0-17500 GCA_020271785.1 Procambarus virginalis | reverse complement strand
TTCTCTCTCTTTCCTCACTACATAGTAGCCCTGTGGAAACACTGCATTTGTTATGATTTTCGTTAGCTTTGTTTCTGTGAGTGCTATTATGTCTGGGTTTTCTTCTAGTGCCCATTCTCCAAGTTCACTAGTTTTATTTGTAATCCCATCTATGTTAGTGTACATCGCCTTGAAGCTCACTTTCTTCTGTTCATTTACATATCCCTTTCTTGGCGAGTATTCTACTGGCGTGGGAAGCTGTTCCGTGGGTGAGAGGATCTGTGAGGTGGTTTGCAGGGTCACAGAGGGTTTTGGGGTGTCTGTGATGAGGAAGGTTGATAAAGATTAAGCCACCCAAGAGGTGGCACGGGCATGAATAGCCCGTAAGTGGTACAATTTTTTTTTTGTAATTCTTTTCAGTACTCTGAAGTTGCATTTAATCATCAAGCTGTTATCGTGGGGGAGGATACTGCTTGACAGTCTTTATGAGGGTGTCCAGCTGCTGGACACCTTTTTTGACCAGGAGAGTGGCTGTGTTGAATGCTTCATGGTGGTTACTGCAAGATTCAGGGACTCTTAAAGCTCTTCTAAGGTCGTTGGTTGCTTCACATTCCAGAAGATAGTGAAGTAATGGCTTTTCTGTGACAGTTTGGCAGAAGATGCACTCTCTCTGTCGGGGTTCACCAATCTCCAGTTGCATCTGTAACCTAGACGTAGTCTATATAACCTAACTGCTATTTCCCTGTGGATTCCTTTGGGATATTTACCTTTCTAATTTGGTTGCCTGAAAATACCATGTTGCAGAGGGCAAACCTTCAGCTATTCTCTGTGTAGGTAGGCTTTGTTGAGGTGTGAGAGCTTTTTGTGTGATGATTTTTTTTATGTTCTCTAGGCTGGGTTGAATTGTTTTATGTATTACTGAATGACGAGTTGCCAGTTTAGCAATTTCATCAGCTTTCTCATTTAATGGGATTCCCAACATGGGATGGGATCCAGTTTAAGGTTATGGGATTAGGAAGTAGAGACAGGCAATAAATAGGCAAGAGAGAGCTGAGGAGCAAAGTAAGGTGTAGTAGAGGGGATAGTAATAATAGTAAGAGCTGCAGAGGTCCTATTGGCCCATACGAGGCAGCTCCTATTATAACCACCTGGTTCTTTCGACGCTTGGCGGCAAGAAGGGAAGTTTCAAAGGCGCGTAAAGGCTGTTTAAAGGAAGGTAGAGGTTATAATAGGAGCTGCCTCGTATAATAATATATATTGTATAATACGCTGCCTTGTATAATAATATACGTATAATAATATGATAATATACGTATAATAATATATGCTGCCTTCCTATAATAATAGGAAGGTTATAATAGGAGCTGCCTCGTATGGGCCAATAGGACCTCTGCAGCTCTTATTATTATTACTATCCCCTCTACTACACCTTACTTTGCTCCTCACCTCTTTCTTGCGTATTTATTGCTTGTCTCTACTTCCTCATCACATCACAGCCGCAGGGAGGAATACTAAGCCCCTTCCTTTTCAACTGTCTCATGGAACAATTCATGAAGCTCAAGCTACCAAAAAGCCAAACTTCTTAACTATGCAGACGACTTTGTGGTCATCATCAAAGGCAAAGGTGCAAAGAACCATACACAAAAATGCCTAGATATTATCAGCAGGGAAGCGGAACGCATAGCAGTGAAAATAAACAGCAATAAAACAAAAGCAATGGCCGTTAAAATGAGAACTCAAGACATCAGACTGGCAGTACAAGGACAAGAAATCGAGTGGGTTACTCTTTTCAATACCTAGGAGTCATAATAGACAACCAGTTGAAATTCACTCAAGAAATTGAATATCTTCGGCAACGCTGTAAAGCCAGAAACTCAGCTTTGCGCTCTCTGACCAGTCTTAGAGAGGGTGCATCTCTACCATACTCAAAATGTACTACGTTCAAGCAGTTAGGTCACTCATCGACTATGCTGCTCCTGCTCTTACATCCCTCAGTGTAAGAGGGATGTAAGACATCCCTTACATCTCCAATGAGAGAAACTGGAAGTGTCTCAAAATGATGCTCTGAGAACAATGCTGGGAGCACCTATATGGACGCGTAGAGAGAACCTTAGAATGGAAACAAAATTACCAGCATTAGAAAACAGGATGAAACAAAGGATAGCCACCATAATAGGAAAACTTACTGGAACAACCGCCAGGCTGTCAATCAAAGACAGCATACAGAGATAATTTCAGAAAAACCTACAGTATAGAACAAGCTTATGGATGGATAATGTGGTCAAGATTTTAGAGAAAATGGACCTGAAATGGACCATTAAAAACAAAGGGGAAGATAGACCATATCAACACTTTCGACAGCCTCCTCCATGGGAAGAATCGAATATAAAGATAGTCATTGAAAGATTACCAGTTAAAAAATCAGCATGTGACCCGCAGAGGCTCAAGGAAGTAATAGAACAACAAATGGAAACTATCTCTAGACCCACAACAACTCACATCTTCACAGACGGATCAGTTGATCAAGAAAAGGTTCTGCTGGGGCAGCAGTTTACACTAACAACCATGAAGCTTACTGGAGCATGAATAGTGGGTGCTCAACACTGCAAACAGAATTATATGCCCTGAAGGAGGCCAAAACTATACAATTGAGAATAATTTACATGATGTCATCATTCATACAGACTCTAAATCTTCGCTCCAGGCATTGTTATCCAGTCAGCACAGAGATAATATACAACTCCTCACAGAAATTCAACTATAGGAAAAGAAGCCCATAATCGAGGACTGTCAATCACCCTAAATTGGATACCAAGTCACATTGGCATAGATGGTAATGAAAAGGCAGACTCACTAGCAAAAACTGCCACTGCTCTACCTGTTGTACAGGTTCAAATACCTCCAAGTTTCTCACAGATAAAGGAGCAAATCAAGAAGAAAATATTCTCAACTATCAAAAGTCGCCACAGAGCCAAAGTAGCGGAAGGAAGAAGATATGGTACGAACAAGCCACTGGTTACTCCTCTTTTAAGCCTGGCAAAAAGATATCCAGAGACATTGCAGTAGCCATACACAGACTCAGACTTGGTTACAAGTGCTGCTGGGAGGTAATGAACCCAATAGTTAAAGAGTTTCACATATGTGAAACTGAAGCAGAGGCGCCACTGTTGCACTACTTACTGGAATGTGAAGCTACTGAAGCCCTGCGCATCAAACTCAACATTAATCCAACGACAGCAGCTGCATTAGATGCACATTCCACCGCGACTACAATGATTAGAAAAGTTGTTGAGGAATGGGACTCATTAGTGAGCATTCTGCATCTACATCCACCCCTAGATAATGTTAATAAAACAAGATAAAAACCAGTGCACTAAAACAGAAGCGATAAATAAGCAGGGAAAAAGAAGAAATCCCTTCCTCCATTTTAAACTTAGACTCAAATATCACAGGAAAAAGGTTATCATGTATAACCAAACTCAGTTACGGGCTCACCATAGCCCGTGCTACATGGACACTTCGTCCTGAGTAGCTAAATCTTTAACAACAACATCCTCATCACACACGGGAGGCATCTCCCGTCTCGCAGGGTGCAGTTGCACCTCCACAGATCTCCAGTATCATCTATTGATACTGGCGATAGCTGAAAAGGGCCACCACTTACGGGCTATTCATGCCCGTGCCACCTTTTGGATGGCTTAATCTTCATCTTCTTCTCTTCTCTTCCTCATCACAGGACCAGCAAACACAGTACTACAGTCGCTGAGTGTAACAGTACACAGTTACAGTCACTCCCTCAGTTACTCTGTTAGCAGAGTGTAACCATGTCTCCCCAGGATATGACTTTCCTAGACATCCTTCTTGAATTATTAACGTCAGAAGGACACAGTGATCTAGTAGCAAGAGCAAGGAAAATTGCTGAAGACGACCCAACCCTAAACGAAGCACCGTGGCAACTTGTAGGCAACGGAAAGGCAAACAAACGAAGAAGAACCGAAGAAACGTCCAAAAAACAAACTAGAAGCCAACCAGAACTCAAGAGCAGCACCCAAACCAATGCCAAGGACCATATTCAAAACCAAAAAACCAGTAGATGGTCCCACTTATGCTTACATTGCCGCACTGGAAAAGAATAATCCAGGATCAGATCTTAGAGCCAAGCCCGACATTAGAGGTAGATATAACATATCCACAGCAAATCCGGATATAATCACAAACCTCAGGAACACAGAACACCTAGTTGAACTAAAACCAGAAGAAAAAATCACCAAAATGATAGTTCAAAATTTCCCGGTCGAAGTTCATGCAAACAGACTCCTAGAATGCCCAAATGTCACAACGGAGGAAAGATGCAAGCACAACAATATTGAAACAAGACAGGTTCTTGTAACAATAAAAGGACCTCGCATCAACACTCTGAGTGTTGGGATCTATGGTCAATTCAGGCTGAGACTGTACAACCCAGAACCCATGCGCTGTTACAGATGTCAGCGCTTCGGCCACCACAAAGATGGCTGCAGAGGCCCGGAACGATGTGGTGTATGTAGCGAGATCCACAATACCGACATATGCAAGAATCTGCACAAAGAAGGCGAACAAACGAAAGCAAAATGCCCGAACGGCGGGGATACACATCACCCTGGAAGAAACGATGTCCAGAAAGGGTAAAAAGAATAATAGCTTTCGGATCAACCCAGCAACCCAAAGTAACAACTTCTAGACCCCAATCGACCAGACCCTCGGTAAAAAGCCAGTGGTACACCCCTCGGCAAGTCCGAATAAATGAAGATCAGCAACAGTCTGGCACGCCGGGTCCTTTTGGTCTGGGCAAGGACGGGGCCTCCAACAACTGGAGTGGGCAGGGGGGGGGGGCTGCTCCACTGGGAGACACCAACAGAATGGATCAGGGCGGCAGGGCGAACATGCCTGCCGTTGCCTCCGGGACCTCCCAGGCAGGAATGAGGATCCCTGCATCATCGGGTGCCCCAGTGGCTGGATGTAGCAGGGGCGCTTCGGCCCAACCAGGAGTCTCTTCACCCACCAAAAAAAAAGTCTCCACTCCAGCCAAGAAGACACAAACGGTCGGGAAAACCAGTACTGTAAACACCATGGACTCAATGATTCCACTATAACGGAAAAATGGACAATCTCAAAATTATACAATGGAATATTCAAGGATTCAAAAGCAAAGCACAAACACTCAGAGCAGTGCTTCTCAAGGATAGTATTGATATTGTTCTACTTCAAGAAACACTCACAGGACTGACAGATATATATGAATATCCCAGGATATCAAGGATTCCACTGCCCCATGGCACAAGGTGGCACCAGAGGCATTTCAATTCTAGTAAGAAATCATATCAATGCCACGGCAATCATAGACCTCCCCAACTGTGGCGAGAACGTCGAAATTATGGGAGTTAAGCTCACTATGAGGAACTCAACGCTGTCCATCTTCAATGTATACAAGAGCCAGAGAGAACATGACATGGATCTCTCAACATCTTTGAAATAGCAGTCACTACACCTACTATCATCTCTGGCGACTTTAACGCTCATAGTGAATTACTACTTGATTCACCAAGAACCGACGCCAACGGAAGACATATTGAACACCTTTTGGATGAAGTGCCAGAAATCAGTCTGCTTAATTCGACGGAACCAACCCACACTGGTGGGGGAAAGCTGGATCTTTTGGATCCAGTATTTATGAGTTGTGTCATTGGTCAGTGGATCATGTTCTGACTAGTGACCACTTTGCTACAAAAACAGTTATTAATATAGCACTACCTCCCGAGCCCGGATGGGACTTTATCAAGGCAGATTGGACGAAGTTTCAGGAAGCTTTCGAAACTTGGCACCAAAACTACACTCCTCCTGACAACACCGAAAAATGGAAAAAGATTTAGTAAATGCAATACATAGAGCAGCAAATCACGCCATCCCCAAGAGGAAAACAATTACCCAACAACACAAGGACCATTGGTATTACTGTGATAGGATCAAAGAGCTACATAACAGACTAAACCGTGCACGAAAGAATTTCAGAAGAGATAGAACCGAAGCTAATCTAGGACTTCTTAGAGCTGTCCGAGATCATGTGCACGAAGAAACAGCAAAAATCAGAGAAGAAAAATGGCTCGAGTGGTGTGCCAAGCTAAATCAGCATACATTCTTGGGTGACATCTGGAGGCAGATCAACAAGGCCAAAGGAAAATCGCCTCCTGCTCTGCCACACCATGTTCATCCAGAGCAAGAAGCAGAAAGGCTAGCAAATCTATTTGCTTCAAGAGCCAGTTCCACTCAACTTCCTCAAGCATCTCTGACTCACCAACAAAGACTTCAAGCAGCAAGATGGAAAAAAATAGATGAAGCTTTAGCCTTACCTGACGAACTAGACCAACCTTTCAATCTAAAAGAACTCAGAAGTGCTACAAAGAAAACTAAAAATACAGCTCCAGGCGAGGACCAAATCACTTACAACATGCTAGCCAAGCTAGGAGAAAAGGGTGAAGAAGCCTTCTTGAATCTCATCAACAGAGTATGGGTGACAAGAACCCGACCACTCTCTTGGAACAGTGCAATTATAGTTCCCATTCCAAAACCTAAAGACCCAGGAAATCCAAGACCCATCTCATTAACAAGCTGTCTGGCCAAAACTGCAGAAAGAATGGCCCTTAATCGAATTGAATGGAAAGCCAATCCACTACACCAAAATATGTTTGCTTACAGAAAAGGTGTTGGAACCACAGAATTCCTTACCTCCCTCCTGGATCATATCAATGACAAACCTGGAATCCTTATTTTTCTAGACCTTGAAAAAGCCTTTGAGTTAGCCAGTGCTCCAGCTACACTGTGCTGCCTTGTGGATAAGGAAATCAAAGGACACGCTCTTGCTTTTGCCAAAGGAAGCCTGCTTAACCGAGAAGCTAAAGTCAAATTCCAAGGAAAAACGTCGACCTCAAAGATGCTGGAAAAGATGCTAGCCACCATAATAGGAAAACTTACTGGAACAACCGCCAGGCTGTCAATCAAAGACAGCATACAGAGATCCTTTCAGAAAAACCTACAGTATAGAACAAGCTCATGGATGGATAATGTGGTCAAGATTTTAGAGAAAATGGACCTGAAATGGACCATTAAAAACAAAGGGGAAGATAGACCATATCAACACTTTCGACGGCCTCCTCCATGGGAAGACTCGAGTCTAAAGATAGTCATTGAAAGATTACCAGTTAAAAAATCAGCATGTGACCCGCAGAGGCTCAAGGAAGTAATAGAACAACAAATGGAAACTATCTCTAGACCCACAACGACTCACATCTTCACAGACGATCTTCACATCTTCACAGTTGATCAGTTGATCAACTGATCAACTGATCCGTTAGCTATCAACTGATCAGTTGATAGCTAATGTCTTTACGACTTACTTTAGATGGAACATGACTGGACTAAGATGGTTTACTGGAATATGAATAAAAAGATATATGGATTAGACTGTAATTATCAGCTAACTGGGCATATTTACTGAGGTTCGTCTCTCCCTTATCAACAAGATATAGGCGTATATGGTTTGGAACTCTGCGGATAAACTCTTCCATCAATATAAAATTAATTAGTTCTGTGAAGGTGGTGACCTGAGCTGATTCCAACCATTTGCGGAAATACCTGGCTTTGGTCTGCACATACTCCAAGCAGGTTTGTGACTGAGTCTTGACATAATCCCTGAGACGTCTTCGGTAGCTTTCTGTGGAAAGTAGATAGGCGTCAAGGACTGCTTGCATACATGTCAAGTACTTGTCAAGTACATCGTAGTCAGTCTCGGTGGCAAGCGTAGTGAAGGGTCAAGGCAACTCTTCCTGTAAGATGTGATCTGAGAAGTACTAACCATTGGTTCCTAGGCCAGAGTAACTGAGCGGCCAAAGCCTCGAAAAACGCAAAAAAAGGAATCTACCTCTGCCTCTACAAAAGGCGGCATCATTTTAATGCACTGTGTAGGGTTAAAACATACCGGTCAGATGGCTTCTGCTTCCCGGCGCTGAGAGATGTGGGTACTTTCAAGTTCCTACTACTGGCGCCGGAACTCGAGTACGGTGACTGATTTACCTTGTTCCAATTGTAGCGTGAAGGCAACTTCATCTTCCTCTTGCTGACTCTTGAGTTGAAGCTCTTGAGTTAGGCTTTGTAATCGTTTTACTTCTCGGCGACGTTGCCAATCAACTTCTTGTTCTTGACGATGACGTTGTAGTTCAGCTTCATGTTCTTGACGTTGACGTTGTAGTTCAGCTTTATGTTCTTGACGTTGACGTTGCAATTCAGAACATGAGAACATAAGAACAAACGGTGAGTTAACAGTGAGAGGTTGTGTTAGCTGGAGCTCCGATTGTAGTAATATTATTACAGCAATAATGGAAGGATTAGTGAAGGAACTGGTCAATCTAGTTGGAGATCTGAGGACAGAGCTGGGTTCGCTATGGGAGGAGGTACGTTTGCTGAAGCAACATCAGGAAGAAACAAAGGAGGCCTTTGTTGAGACCAGAATTAAGAAGTCCTCGTCTTGGCAAGTTGTGAAAGACAGGGGTCTTAAGAAGACCTTGGCAAAACCGACAACTAATAGCCTACACCTAACGACTTTTAACGCATTTGATGTGTTAGAGGACAAGTGCTGTGGTGAACCTGTTGTTCAACGAGGAGGCAAAGGCAAAGCAACGAGGAGCATTGAAACGCAGGTCCCTCAGACTGCTCGAAAGGAAAAGGGACAATCGAAGCGAATTTTGGTTGTGGGAGAATCCTGTCATGTTCACAGAAAATGGTACCATCCGTTTTCTATGTGCGGCGGCTGGACGCCAGTCGAGGAGGTAAACAATAGCGCACAGGACGCCTGCCAAGCTTGGGAGCTACTCTATCATGTAATCAGTTTAAGTATTAAAGTCAGTAACCAGGAATGACTTTACATCAACCTTACTACCAAGACTATCTCAGCTATACACAGACACCACACTGGCGACGAGGATGAACTGGGAACGCAGGTATTTTGTTCAACGAAATACAAGGAAGGAGCATGCTGTCTCGCCCAGAGGAGGAAGGAGAAGCTGTCTGTGAGCACCATACCCGATGCTGTATGCAACCCCATGCTGTGTGCTGACTGTTGCTGTGTGCTGATCGTTGCTGTGTGCTGGCCGTTGCTGTGTGCTGGCCAATGCTGTGTGCTACCCAAGCTGTGCTGTGAGAGGAATCTGCCGACGCTGTGTACGAAACGACACTTTGATGCAGTGTACAAAACCTGATGTTTTGTTACGAAACGACGCTTGGTGCTACAAAATTCTTCACGCTGTGAACCAACTGCTGCCTACTGCTGACAACTGCTGTACCAACTGCTGACAACTGCTGTACCAACTGCTGACAACTGCTGTACCAACTGCTGACAACTGCTGTACCAACTGCTAACAACTGCTGTGTTGCTGTGAGTAGGAACAACACATGTACACAAGGGCTAGGTAAGAAATCAGTTGCTGCTGTGTTGTGCACTGTTGTGAACTTTTGCATTAAAATGCTTGTGTGCTTTGCAAAATTAAAGTAATTACAGTGAATTCTTGAATAACATATACAGTGCAGTAAGTGTTATATATTCTGAGGAACATTTTAAGTGATAAGTTTAAATTTATTCAGTAAAAATGGCAAATATACCTCAGTTTCCTGCATTTGATCCTGACTGTGACCAGACAAACCTGTCACAGAGGTGGGTCAAATGGCTTAAAAGGTTTGAAAATTTGTTGATAGTTTCTGATATCAAAAGTGCTGAAAGAAAGCGTGCCTTTCTACTTCACTATGCAGGTGATAGAGTTTGTGACATCTTTGATACACTGAAAGACACTGGTGGTGCCAAATTAACTGAGCATTTCAAACCAAGGCAAAATACTGCTATGGAAATTATGCATTTCAGGAGAGCAAAACAACTCTCTAATGAAACTGTTGATCAATACCATACACGTCTGCAGGGTTTAGCAACCCATTGTGAGTTTGCTGATGTTGACAAAGAAATCAAACAGCAAATAATTGAAACATGCACATCTACACGTCTTCGTCGAAGAGCTCTAGAACTTGTTGATGATGAAAGTTCTCTTAACAAGATACTGGATATGGCTCGTCGAATGGAAGATGCTGCACGTGATGCTCGTGCCATGGAGTGCAGTGCCAACAACGGTTCTGCCACTGTTACTAACAGTCATGAAGTATGTAAGGTTCAGGGAGTACACCATGATCATAGAAGATATCATGCCAAACCTAACATTAAATTGAGCCGAGAACCACATCACAACTGGAGTCATGGAACAAGACTCAAGCAGTCACAACGACTCACATCAGAGGTTGTCAATAATAAATGTTACAATTGTGGAGGAGACTACCCACACCAAGATAATGTTTGTCCTGCACAAGGTAAGAAGTGCTATGAGTGTAGAAAACTAAATCATTTTGGTGCTATGTGTCGTTCCGCACTAAAGAAACCACAATCAATAAATAAAAGCAATGTACGAGGATCAAGTCATAGGAGTCGAGGTGGCAAACACAATATTGCACCTCAAATCAAGAATGTTAATAATATACAAGACAACATTTCATTACAACCAGTCTCAGATGACAGTGAATGTGATTATATTTATGGAGTACAATCAATCACAAATGGAATGATCTTCCAAACAACCCAGAGACTATAGTATACATTGCTGGCATTTGTCTCAAAATTCTCATTGACACTGGATCAAACATTGACACCATTGCTGAGTGCCACTATGAAAAATTTAAAAAACAGTTCCCAAAGCTTGAAAAATAATGGCAAAGCCACTGCCTATGCTTCAAAGGTAGCCTTACCAGTGATTGGAACTTTCACTGCAGAGATTAAGTCAAAGAATGCAATGCTCATTACTACATTCCATGTTGTTAGGAATGCAAAGGAGTCTTTACTCAGTTACAAGACTTCAACCAAATTGGGGCTACTTCAGCTTTCTAATGCTGTAGCAGTGGAATCTGCAAACAATGTTGATGCTATTGTTGCTGAATTTTCTGATCGGTTTAAATCCATAGGTTGTTATACTGATAGCAAGGTACATCTGCATATCAACCCAGATGTAATTCCAGTTGCCCAACCACATCGCCGACAACCATTCCATACTCGCAAGAAAGTCGATGCCGAACTGGATAGGCTGATAGAACTAGATATCATTGAACCGGTAACAGGCCCAACACCATGGGTAAGCCCAATTGTCACTCCACCAAAGCCGAAGAATCCAGATGAGATACGCATTTGTGTAGACATGCGTGTTCCCAACAAGGCAATAATGCGTGAACGCCATCCTACACCCACTGTAGATGATATGATATACCGCTTGAATGGTGCAACTGTATTCAGCAAGTTAGATTTAAACAAGGGCTATCATCAGCTTGAACTTGATGATGAGAGTCGATTCATCACAACGTTTACGACACATCGAGGTCTGTATAGGTACAAGCGCCTGAGTTTTGGTATTAACAGTGCTGCTGAAGTATTCCAGCACATCATCAGCCAGGTATTGCAAGATATACCTAATGCTGACAACATGTCTGATGACATCATTGTTTATGGCCGTACCCAAGCTGAACACGACAAAGCTCTTCGTGCAACATTGCAACGCTTACGAGAAAAGAATTTGACGCTAAGCCGAGCAAAGTGTGAGTTCAATCAACATAAAATTGAATTCTTTGGACATGTACTTAGTGACAAAGGTCTGTCTCCAGATCCTAAGAAAGTTGCAGATATCAAGAATGCTGCACCTCCTTCAACATCCACTGAAGTACATAGTTTTCTGGGAATGGCAAACTACTGTTCTCGCTTCATTCCAGATTTTGCTACCATTACGAAGCCTCTACGTGAGCTCCTGAAGAAAAATGCATCATGGTACTGGAGCGATGTCGAGCAAAATGCATTTGATGCTGTGAAAGATGCACTAGTAGAAAATGCGACTGCTGCATACTTTGATCCATCAATGGACACTGAGTTAACGGTGGATGCTAGTCCTGTTGGTTTAGGTGCTGTGTTAGCCCAACACAAACCTGGTCAACCAGATTCAAGAGTAGTAATTGCCTATGCCAGCCGTTCTCTCACAGATGTTGAGCAACGATACAGTCAGACAGAGAAGGAAGCTCTTGCTCTTGTATGGGGCTGTGAACACTTCAATGTGTATCTGCTTGGTGCACCCTTTACCACGATAGTCACTGACCACAAACCGTTGGAGACCATCTTCAATAATCCAAAGTCCAAACCACCAGCTCGCATTGAGAGATGGGCTCTTCGTCTGCAACCATACAACTTTACGGTGAAATACAAGCCAGGTGCAGGCAATCCCGCTGATTACATCAGTCGACATCCTGCCAACAGTTTCACCATCACCAAGCATCAGCAAGTTGCCGAGGAATATGTACACTCTGTAACCTGTGATGCAGTCCCTAAGGCTCTCACTCTTGATGAAATCCGTACTGCAACCCTAGAGGACCCAACTCTGCAAGCAACAGTGGATGCATTGACTAAGAAAAAGTTTCCACGCATCCCACCCTCAGGAGTTGACCAAGATGCATTCAAAGCACTTGAACGCATCCAGACAGAATTAAGTGTTACGCAACAACGCGACACCGTGCTGCGAGGTACTCGTATCGTCATTCCAGCTGTTCTCCAGCAACGTGCTCTGAAGCTTGCACATCAAGGACACCAAGGTCTTGTAAGGACCAAACAGCTGCTACGAGAAAAGGTGTGGTTTCCTGGCATTGATCGTCAAGCTAAGGACATGCATGATGCCTGTGTCCCTTGCCAAGCTGCAGTGGATACTTCAAGACCAACACCTCTACAACCTTCACCACTACCTGCTGCACCATGGATGGAAGTATCGATGGATTTCTGTGGACCGCTACCAACTGGAGAGTACTTGATGGTAGTCATTGATGATCACTCACGTTATCCAGAAGTAGAAATCATCACTTCCACATCTGCAAAGGCTGTCATCCCGAAACTCGACAAGATCTTTTCAAACTTTGGCATTCCTGAAGTTGTCAAGACGGACAATGGACCGCCATTTAATGGACAAGACTTTGTCAACTTTGCTGAGCATATTGGATTCAAACACCGCCGTGTGATGCCACTACATCCTCAAGCAAATGGAGAAGTAGAGAGATTCATGCAACCTCTCATGAAAGCTGTACGCTGTGCTCATGCCGAAGGACGATCCTGGAAACAAGCTATGTATGCTTTTCTCAGGAACTACCGTGCAACACCGCATGGAACACTGGGCAAGTCGCCTGGCGAACTTTTATTTGGACGTCCTATGAGAATCGCACTACCTGTCATGCCAGCCAAAGTAACGGATAAACGTCTCGCTCAGAAGGATGCACTAGCCAAGGGCAAAATGAAAATTGCTCATGATCAACGTGCAAAGGAACAATTCATAAAGGTTGGAGATACTGTTCTCGTTAAAAAGAAAAAGAGGGAAAGCTAGATATGCCGTATGATACAAAACCATATAAAGTGATTAGTGTAAAAGGAACTATGGTAACAGCGAGTAATAGAGATCATAGTATAACACGTAATATGGCTTATTTCAAAGTGATTCCAAATAGTGTAGAAAATGATGAAGTGCAAAGTCGTGCAAAAGAAAAAGAAAAATGAGTTATAACTCGATAAACAATTCATCGAGGGATATTTTTGTATTAAGGACTCTCGTCCAAAACGTCATGTTAAACGCCCTACACGATATGATGATTAATTGTGTTCCTATGTAATGCAAAGTATTTACTTGTTATGCTGAACTAAATTTAATATTGTTTGAATAATGCAGATCTCTCATTCAATATTTTGTAACTTTGTATTACAGTTTCTTTCATGTTTGTTTAACATTGCATATGTATTTTTAACATTGAAATCCTTTGTGGTAAAGATTGTTTAAATTCTTTGTGTGTTTAATTAATGTTAAATGTATGCAATATCTCTTGATATGTTAATAACTTACTTTGTGTCAATAACTTTGCTTTGTGCTACAAGCATGGTAGACATCCTGTATTCATTCTTTTTAAAGAAAAGGAGGGATGTCATGTTCACAGAAAATGGTACCATCCGTTTTCTATGTGCGGCGGCTGGACGCCACTAGAGAGGTAAACAAAGCGCACAGGACGCCTGCCAAGCTTGGGAGCTACTCTATCATGTAATCGTTTAAGTATTAAAGTCAGTAACCAGGAATGACTTTACATCAACCTTACTACCAAGACTATCTCAGCTATACACAGACACCACAAATCCCAGGTGAGATATTTAGACAGAACGTTTTGTGCCAAAGATAGGGGGAACAGATTAAGGGTGTGCTATCCGGGAGTTGGAATTAGTGATATTGTTGGAAACATGATTGATATTATGACGGGAAATGGGAACAAACCCATTATTTGTATTAGTGCAGGGAGTAATGATGTTAGAAGAGTTAGGAGTGAGGAACTAATACAGAGATTCAGGACAGCCATTGAATTAGTTAGGAGCAAGGGAGGAATCCCGATCATATGTGGCATTCTTCCAAGAGAGGGAGTGGGAAATAAATGGATGTTGAGGGCACTTGGTGTCAATTGCCGGCTGGAAAGATATTGCAAATCAAATGCAATATCTTTCATAGACAACTGGGAACACTTCTATGGAAGAAATGAAATGTATGCTCGGGATGGGGTGCATCTATCGAGAGCTGGGGTTGTTGCTGTTGCAAACTCGTTGGAAGAAGTGGTTAGAGGTGTTTGTTTGGGTTTAAACTGTTAGTAGATAGAGGTATGGGAATTAATTTCGAGGAAGGATGTAATAAAAGTATGTGTTTGTGGGAGAAAGGAATTGGCAAAATGATCAGGGAAAGAGAAAAGCCTCAAAATAACTTATTCACTTAGGGTATATTACACTAACAGTAGAAGTCTAAGAAATAAAATTAACGAATTAAATGCTCTTGTCTGCACAGAAAAAATAGATATTATTGCACTTACCGAAACGTGGATGAATGTAGATAATAGAGAACTATTAGCTGAATATCAAATAAATAGATTTAAACTATTTCACACAGATAGATATATTAGACGAGGAGGTGGAGTAGCCATATACGTTAGGGACAATTTGAAATGTAGTCTCAAAGAGGGAATCAAAACTGAGCCACACACAGAAACTATTTGGATAGAATTAAACGAAAGAGCAAATAATATTATAATAGGAGTTATATATAGGCCACCAAATTTAGACAGAATGGAAGCAAAGCATCTATGAGATGAAATATCTAGGGCATCTAGATCTAACAGTATTTATGTCATGGGTGACTTTAATTTTAACATAAGAACATAAGAAGAACATAACATAAGAACAAAGGCAGCTGCAGAAGGCCTATTGGCCCATACGAGGCAGTTCCTATTTATAACCACCCAATCTCACTAATATACATGTCCAACCCAAGCTTGAAACAATCGAGGGACCCCACCTCCACAATGTTACGCGGCAATTGGTTCCACAAATCAACAACCCTGTTACTGAACCAGTATTTACCCAAGTCTTTCCTAAATCTAAACTTATCCAATTTATACCCATTGTTTCGCGTTCTGTCCTGTGTTGATACTTTCAATACCCTATTAATATCCCCTTTGTTATGTCCATTCATCCACTTGTAAACCTCTATCATGTCACCCCTAACTCTTCGCCTTTCCAGTGAATGCAAATTAAGCTTTGTTAATCTTTCTTCATATGAAAGATTTCTAATTTGGGGAATTAACTTAGTCATCCTACGCTGGACACGTTCAAGTGAATTTATATCCATTCTATAATATGGCGACCAAAACTGAACTGCATAATCTAAATGGGGCCTAACCAGAGCAAGATATAGCTTGAGAACCACACCAGGTGTCTTGTTACTTACGCTGCGATTAATAAATCCGAGTGTCCTATTTGCCTTATTACGAACATTTATGCATTGATCCTTTTGTTTTAAATTCTTACTAATTATAACTCCCAGATCCCTTTCGCAATCCGACTTCGCAATCTCAACACCATCTAGCTCGTATCTTGTAACTCTATCATCATTACCTAGCCTCAGAACTTTACATTTATCAGCATTAAACTGCATCTGCCAGTCCTTTGACCATTTCAAAACCCTATCTAGATCAACTTGAAGTGATAGTGAGTCCTCCGAATTAATTTCCCTACCGATTTTCGTATCATCGGCAAATTTGCAAATGTTGCTACTCAAACCTGAATCTAAATCATTTATATATTATAAACAACAGAGGTCCCAAGACAGAGCCTTGAGGCACTCCACTTACAACATTTTCCCACTCTGACTTGACTCCATTTATACTAACTCTCTGTTTCCTTTGGTATAGCCATGCCCTAATCCAGCTTAATATAGCACCCCCAATACCATGAGCCTCTATCTTTTTAATCAGTCTTTCATGTGGCACTGTATCGAAAGCTTTGCTAAAGTCAAGGTACACAACATCACAATCCTTACCACTATCAACTGCCTCAACTATGCTAGAATAAAAAGATAACAAATTTGTTAAACATGAACGGCCATTTATAAAACCATGTTGCGACTCAATTATTAATTTATGTTTTTCAAGATGAAGACGAATTTTATTTGCTATTATAGATTCGAGTAACTTTCCCACAATAGACGTTAGGCTAATTGGTCGATAGTTAGACGCAAGTGATCTATCTCCTTTCTTAAAAACTGGTATCACATTAGCAACTTTCCAAAACTCTGGCACTCTGCCTGACTCTATTGATTTATTAAATATGATTGACAGTGGGTCACAAAGCTCCTCTTTGCATTCTTTCAGCACTCTGGCAAACACTTCATCCGGCCCTGGGGATTTGTTTGGTTTGAGTTTTACTATTTGTTTAAGAACATCCTCCCTGGTAACTGCTAAACTCGTCAACCTGTCCTCGTCCCCACCCACATAGACTTGTTGGGCTGAAGGCATATTGTTAAGTTCCTCTTTAGTAAATACAGATACAAAATATTTATTAAAAATACTACTCATCTCTTCATCACTATCTGTTATTTGACCTGTCTCAGTTTTTAATGGACCTATCCTTTCCGTAGTCTTAGTTCGATATAACTAAAAAAAAACTTTAGGATTTGTGTTGACCAGACCACACACTAGAAGTTGAAGGGACGACGACGTTTCCTTTAGGATTTGTCTTTGCTTGCCCTGCTATACGAACTTCATAGTTTCTTTTTGCTTTCCTTATCTCTTTTTTAACATTTCTAACTAGTTGTACGAATTCCTGTTCTAAAGTGACCTCCCCATTTTTAATCCTTTTGTACCAAGCTCTCTTTTTACCTATAAGATTCTTCAAATTCTTTGTTATCCACTTTGGGTCATTAGTAATCGATCTATTCAATTTGTGTGGTACACTACGTTCCTGTGCTTTGTTTAGAATATTCTTAAATACGTTATAAATTGAATCTACATCGAAATCCCCATTTAC
>WNGS01018079.1:0-12217 GCA_020271785.1 Procambarus virginalis | reverse complement strand
TGCCAGCGAGATTGGTAGGATTTAATGGTGACTACTGCCCCCCCCCCCCACCCTCTGTGTACATCCCTTGTTCTCCAGATGTCGTCAAGAAGTAGTTAAGAGGTCCCCACATTTACTCTATTTTGGTACTGATATTTACTTAGTTCAGTGAAATTTTATGTTACAGTCCCAAGACTGCTGATTAAAAATAATTCCCATTATTAGGTGGTGAAATTAACAGCGACATGTGGCAATGATATCTCCGTTTTCTACCGGAGGAAAATTCCACAATGCCACGTTTTCTATGAGTGAATTGTTGTATTTCTAAGGTTATTTATTACAAAACAGCAGCAATATATCTGCACACTGTACTGAATATTAATAAATGGTGTCTGTTTTTCCTACGGACGGCCGCGGCTTTAAACAGCCTAGTGTGAGGACGGGTCGAGGTTTAAATAAAACTTTAAAATAACGAACTTTAATAAAAAATAAAACGGGGACATATGCAGCAAAATTTAATGGAATGGAAAGACGAAAATATAATCCCAACCTTTTATAATATAACGAATTGGGTAAACAAATCCACAAGGGCCGTGACGAGATTCGAACCTGCGTCCGGGGTATCCAGACACTGCCTTAATCGACTGAGCTACGACAGGGTAAAAAGGGTTGAAACAAACCGAAGTTCTACTGAACTACTGGATCCGCAGCCTCTCCGAGACAAGCCAGGATTTTACACAACTCCCCCTGCACCCGAGCTATGTCAATAGGCCGTTCTCCGTCTTCGCCCTTACATCATTACAAACACTTGTGGATTTGTTCATTGGATGTATCACGTTAGTGTGATTTTTGTGTGGTAGCGAATTGGGTAGGTCTAGTCTAGATGATGTTAGGCTTATGTTATGCTAAAATATCTCTAGACCGAGTTAACTTTGAACTTTGCTTTAAACTCCAGCCCTCGTATCGTTCCATTTAACGCACACACGCATGCGCGCGCGCGCACACACACACACACACACACACACACACACACACACACACACACACACAGTTCTTCGGGACCAAAGAGCCAGAGCTCAACCCCCGCAAACACAACTAGGTGAGTACACACACACGAGCACGCACTAATGTGGGTGACGCGCGCGCACACACACACACACACACACACACACAGGTGTGTGTGTGGTGTGTGTGTGTGTTAGATACCAGATACTCACGTGTGGATACACACGTGAGTATCTGGGAGGTGAAATCCTGCAAGAGTCAAATAGAGAGAAAGATCTGAGGGTTGACATCACACCGAACCTGTCCCCTGAAACCCACATGAAAAGGATATCATCATCGGCATATGCTAGATTGGCCAACATAAGAATTGCCTTTAGAAACTTGCATAAGAAATCCTTCAGGACCTTGTATACCACTTATGTCAGACCAATCCTGGAGTATGCGGCTCCAGCCTGGAGTCCATACCTAGTAAACACAAGATAAAGTTTGAGAAGATTGAGAGGTATGCCCAGATTGGTTTCAGAAATGAGAGGTATGAGCTACGAGGAAAGGCTACGGGAACTAAACCTCATGTTCCCCAGGAAGACAAAAGAATTAGGAGAGACATGGTCACCACCTACAAAATTCCAAAGAGAATTGACAGGGTGGACAAAGACAAACTACTTAGCGGGTGGAATACGAACAGCGGAACACAGGTGTAAACTGAGTACCCAAATGAGCCGCAATGACGTTAGAAATAAAAAAAATTTGTCAGTAGTTAACAGACGGATTGCATTAGGCAGAGATCTGGTGGAGGCACACAGTTTCAAGTGTAGATATGATAAGGGCCCAGTAGCTCAGGAATCTGTACATCAGTTGAGAGGCGGGGCAAAAAGAGCCAAAGCTCAACCCCCGCAAACACAAGTAGGTGAGTAGACACACACACAGGTTATGCAGTATGTGCGTGCATGTTTCTCAAACGCTTCCGCCCATGACAGGGGGGGGGGGAACGTTTGAGCAACGTTTCATTTAATTTCACCTGACGCCTATGTTCACATAGCAGGAAACAGGTACCTGGGACTTAGCTACTGTGGATTACCTCCTGAGAGTGATCAGTACTTGATCTAGTAGGCATGATAGGGAAATAGGTCGGGAGTCATTACACTAGACAAGCGGCACATTTAAGTGAATACAAACAATGCGAGTACACACACCCGTGGTGTGAGCGTGGGCAACGGCTGTATGTGTAGCACCACACACATCCTCCAGTGTTGCATAAGGCCGTCCATGGTGTGACACCAGTGATGTGTCGTGCACTGTTCAACACCACAACAAAACGTATCTCCTCCAAGTTGTCATAGTTTATCAACAACAATTTCTACTGTGTGTGTATATGTAGTGTGTATATGTAGTGTGTAGTCGAAGCCTTTAGAAGCATATATATTGTCTATTTTGCTTATTTTATAATTAATCTGCTCTTAAGATACGCAGATTAGGCAATGCAGTGCGGCACGAGTTATGATAATTACTTTGAAATCTATTGTCATTATCCACGGATAAGAATTCATGACAATTATAACAATAGGTAAGAACAAAGAATTACCGAGAGTGCCTTATAAGAGCTTCCCATTCAGTATCTTAATAATAAGTAGTAGTAATTGACCTGTAATTGAGCTTAATGATATATTCTCTCTAGTTTGTCATTCAAATCTGTAGAGTAGTTCAACCCATCCTCCTGAAATTATTATATATATAGTATGTATTTGGTGGAACCCGCCAAGATGTAATGATAGACCTCACTAGTAAGTAAAGTAGGGGAGTAAGTAGTAAGGGAAAGTAAGTCACTTTTTGTACTTTTATATTTATAGAGTCTAGGGGAAAAAAAGCTAAGAACCAAGTTTAAATATTATAGGCCTAGTATAGGACATATATGAACTATATTGGGTCCAAGATAGCGTGTAATCTGACCTAAACCCAACAAACCTCTCCTAGGACTGCTAGAAGAGGTTAGGTTACTTCAGGTTAACTTAAATATTTTTCTAAAAGCAACATTAATATAAAAGTTTCTGGTTTGTCCAAATTCAGTAATTACTATACAGGAGTCAACTTTCTGGTCCGTCACCCCATGGAGGTGGTCCGTCACCCCATGGAGGTGGTCCGTCACCCCATGGAGGTGGTCCGTCACCCCATGGAGGTGGTTGTTACAGCCTGCTTGAGCCAGTAACCGGGTTCGTTTTACTTAATGGGCCATAGAGCCTCCTATGATCCCACCAAAAGTCAATGGCAAGTTCTCAAGGTTTAGCGGTAACAGGTGAAAGTGCAAGGAATAAAGGGGGTTAAACAAGACGCAATTACACCTTCACCAATATATTATCTGTAGAAGTATAACTGCACTTATATACACAGTGTTGCTTTCACACAGGACACTCAATATATCTGCAGTGTTTTTCAAAACCTAGCGAGTCCATTATCTTCAAGTGTACGGAGTCCACTTTTAGTGGTAATCACCGGCGAGTTTACCCACAACACGGGCCAGTCCACACACCGTATCGTCACAATGTCCCAATACCCCCACATCGGCTCTCCAGCAACACACTGGCAGAGGGCTTCAGCAACACGCTAACAGGGGTCACAAATCACTTTCAGGGGTCTCTGTAACCCTGGCAGAAGTCTCTAGCAACGCACACAAGCAGCCCTTCTCAGCAAACGGTCACTACTGTGTTGTAACTCCTGTTGGCCAAATTCCGGGTATGTCAGTCCATACTATACTACACAAGTCCAGCAGCTAACACACTGCTACTACCGACGGCGGCCACTTTGTCCTCTCACAGGATCAAGTTAGGAGCTCTGGACTGCTCAAGGAAAACTGATTTCCACAGCGTAATAGCCTCATCATGTTACTTTTGTGAACATAAAGTCATTAGCCAGACAGACTGTATACTGGGTGAACTTAGGATGGCAACCTTTCACCGGGGAACTGAAATTGTAATGGAATACACAACCTAGATGGCGTTGATATCGTTACGCCACCCACCAGAGGTCATCATCATCGACCTCACCTCCTAACTGAGGTATGAAACGGAGCCTCTCACCGCACCCCGTCCTCCAAACAAAGACTCAAAAATGATTCCATGCACCCGCCAAACCCCGTTTATAAATGAAAAACGGTTTACACACGACTCACAACTGATTTCGTTCGAACACTTTCGGAACAAGTGCTTCACTGACGAATTTTGTTCAAACTACAACACTGTAAATGCTTCACCCATGTGCTACAAGTACAAATAATCACCAACAAAACCTAAACACCTAACCTAACCTATGCCTATATATGCACATTAGGCTAATATATATAATATTAATTTATATTTGAGAAAATTTCCGTTTTGAATAAACAGCTTATTAAAATTTATGAATGCGTCTGTGAGGTCGACCACTGGATGGAATAGACTTGAGTCGAGGACGGGTTGTTCACTGACGCCACACCTCCGCCAACAGATGGCGTTGTCTGCATCTCACCATTAGCCTTGGTGTTGGAGCGCAGGTCCATAGATGGCACTGACATCGCTCCTCCACACACTGCAACAACAGTGTTGATACCGTGACAGTGGTCCATCACTACATGTTGGTGCTCCCACCAGTCTCTCTGAGAACCTTCACTTTAGGAGGCTGGGTTGGAGAGTTGACAGCTCACCACACTGATGCTTGCTAAGGAGGCCTGGTCAGGAACCGGACCGCGGGGACCATGGGCCCGGAAGTCAACGCATGGTAACCGCAAGGTAAGGAACACCTGGTGTAACTGTAGTTACCACGGAAACCTCGTGCAAGAGGGGTAAAGATGGGTCAAAATTCCACAAGTGCCAACGAGGCTGACGCCTGACGTTGTCATCCTGGCGCGCGCCAACGAGGCCTTACATCACGCGTTAACAACCGCTCGCTAATGACCAGGATGAATTGGTCGTACATATTACCCAGGAGCTAAATATTTACTACGCGACAGCAAGCCTTCCTAAGGTGGTAGTGGTGTTCTTTCTCCATAATTCAATTTCATATTCAATTAATAGACGGCATTATCAGAGTTAATGAATCCTATAATTTAAAGAACACGTCTACTGAAGAAATATTTTGTAATGCAAAGTAATTGATGGCACTTAGAAGAGGACAAGAACGTAACGTTCTCTTGTCTTAGAAGAGGACACGAACGTAACGTTCTCTTGTCTTAGAAGAGGACACGAACGTAACGTTCTCTTGTCTTAGAAGAGGACACGAACGTAACGTTCTCTTGTCTTAGAAGAGGACAAGAACGTAACGTTCTCTTGTCTTAATAATCGCTTGTGGGTTTCAATATGAATGAAATACGAACCTCGTTTGACTTCTACATCGCTGCTGTTGCCGACTAGTGAAGCTGAAGTTAATGTAATACATCACTGCGCTAATATTGACCTCTGATGTAATTGTGAAATATTCTTGAAGCTCTCATTGAGAGGCACCAATTCTGTTGTAAAAGGATTTACAAATATTTAAAAATGCTTAGTCGTGTAGCTCCAATACTTTATTTTATATATATTGTAATAATTTGTTATGTATATATTATTATCGACTTACAATCAGGGAACCCGGGATCGATTCCCGGATGGGACAGAAATGCTTGGGTATGTTTCCATTCACTTAATGTCTCTGTACACCTACCAGTAAATGGATAGACTGGCAACTGTTTGATTTGATTGTTGCCGCCGACGGCGGCTAGTTTATTGTGCACCCCATACTCATCCTGTGAGCGGTAGCGCAAAAGCATTACAGAGGGCACAAAAGGTCTTTATCAGACCTCATCTTAGATTATTTCATAAACAATTTGCAACTGTTGTTGTCTTGCATCCTGGCTCCGGTCTGCTGATCCACCTACAACTGGTACCTACAGTCTGCTGATCCACCTACAACTGGTACCTACAGTCTGCTGATCCACTACGACAGGTACCTACAGTCTGCTGATCCACCTACGACAGGTACCTACAATCTGCTGATCCACTACGACAGGTACCTACAGTCTGCTGATCCACCTACGACAGGTACCTACAGTCTGCTGATCCACCTACGACAGGTACCTACAGTCTGCAGATCCACCTACAACAGGTACCTACAGTCTGCTGATCCACCTACAACAGGTACCTACAGTCTGCTGATCCACCTACAACAGGTACCTACAGTCTGCTGATCCACCTACAACAGGTACCTACAGTCTGCTGATCCACCTACGACAGGTACAAGCCACAAGTATGGGAGGTAGAAATAGCCTAAGCTACTCTATCCCTTTGAGATGTATGTCTTTCTTATCTCAATAAACATACTTGAACTTGAAGCCACAAGTCTTTACTCAACCTCCGGAGGGCCGCCGCAACACCTCCAACCAACAAGTAAACTTAAGTCCTGAACACTGTTCATCGGTGTGTATGTGTACTCATCTAGTTGTACTCACCTAGTTGTGCTTGCGGGGGTTGAGCTCTGGCTCTTTGGTCCCGTCCCTCAACCGTCAATCTACTGGTGTACAGATTCTCGAGCTTGTCGAACTCTATCATATCTACATTTGAAACTGTGTATGGAGTCAGCCTCCACCTCATCACTTCCTAGTGCATTAGCCTTTCCTCATAACTCATGCCTCTTAGTTCTGGGACTAGCCTAGTGGCATACCTCTGAACGTTTTCCAGCTTCGTCTTGTGCTTGACAAGATACGGGCTCCATGCTGGGGCCGCATACTCCAGAATTGGTCTATCATATATGGTATACAAGGTTCTAGATGATTCCTTACACAGGTCTCTGAAGGCGGTTCTGATGTTAGCCAGCCTCGCATACGCCTCCGGTGGTATTCTTTTGATGTGGGCTTCAGGAGACAGGTTTGGCGTGATATCAACTCCTAGATGTTTACTCTGTCCGTTTCACGAAGGACTTCCTCTCCCATTCGGTATCCAGTGTCTGGCTTCCTATTTCCTCCGCCTAGTTGCATCACCTTACATTTACTTGATCTGAACTTTAGTAGCCATTTGTTGGACCATTCCTTCAGTTTGTGTAGGTCATCGTGTAGCCTCATACTATCTTCCTCTGTCTTAATCCTCCTCAAAATTGGTGTCGCGTTGCTGGAGCCGGAACTGAACCCTTGCTCTTCCTGTACTCGAGTGACTATTTGCTGAGTAGGCAAGTAATTATTTGTAATTTTTCTTTTGTGTGTTTTTATTTATATATTTTGTATGTACAAAAAGTAAAAATCCTGCGAAGAATGTTTGGTTTAATTGGCTGAGACACACAATTGCCCGCATTCTCAGCTTATTTACAAGGCATAAACCGTATGTTTGCACGTGGGTCGGCGTGTTTGATCCTAGTTGTGTCGAGGTGAATGTTGAATGTGCAGCTTCCATATACCAATATTTATTTTTGTATATTTATTATGAAACACCTACCCCGCTAACGCCCTATATTTAGATTTATAAGGAGATTGGTGCATTGAAATCTTTACGGTCTGTGTGTATTGCAAACAAATGATTTCGAAGGTGTTTATCATACACAGTTTGGAGGGAGTTTACTGTAGTGTGAGGTAGTGCGTGTAATATTAGGCTACTACTGTTTTCTGTTGTGGTGAAGAGAGGGTGGCTCTTCACCCATCACATTGTTGATAAATCTAGTCTAGTTTATCTTGCCAATAAAAAAAACAAAAGATCTTCCACTTTTTATTATCCTTAAATAATAAAGTAAAAATCTCTATTGTTTTTCAGATATCTTTGCATATTATGGTATAAAAATATGTCATAAAATGTAGAATATGAGTATATGGATAAAATTGATTCATCACAGGAGATTGGCACAGGGAAACTTATTATAAAAGGCTATCTCTCACAACACAGTTGATCAAGTTTGAACTTCAAGTTCACAAGACAATTGCTCATAATCGAGCAGCAGTCATCAAGTCATGGAGTTGGCCTCACAAGGAGAATTCGTGTCAGGTAATTTGGAAAATATCCTCAACATTGAGACCGTGAGCGTCATAGGGGCAAGTTTGTGATAAGACGCATACGTCATAAGATGAAAACTCTACTGGAACAAACACCGTCTGGTAGACCTTATAAGTTACCACCTCTCGACCAACTTCGATGGCACGTCTGCTGACTGCCGGAACTCTTATAACATTAAATTATCATAAATCTAAGATAAAAATAGAGACTATGTATAAATATCTAAGGCAAAAAGAGAGGTGTGGGAGGGGTGGTGTCAGTGAGGTGGAGGTAGCGGGGATGAGGTCCGAGAAGTGAAGGAGAAGTTTGATGTCAGTGAGAGAGAAGGATGGGCAAGGACAGTGAGGTGAAGATGGGCAAGGACAGTGAGGTGAAGGGGATGAGGTAAAGATGAAAGAAGTTAAAGATTATGTTACATATTACGTAATTTAAATAAGATATCACAGCCCATCCTCCAATAATAATGACTATACTTTTAGCAATATTTGATCAAACAGACTGTTGGGGTCAAAAACCTCACGCTTTGTATTACATAATTAACCCAGATGGCATAAAAGAAAAATGGAAAAGTAATAAAGAACCTAATATAACCTCTCTAATCCTAGGGCTAATATACGCTATCCTAGCCCTATATTGTAAAATATATATGCGTTATACTAGGCTAAGAATGTTTGTTTGGTTTTTGTCTTTTTTTTCCTGTCCTCTAAAAAATTAATTGTAAAAAACGTAATTATTATTGAACGTTCGACCAAACAGTTGCTGTAAGTATACCGTCATTTTAAGAGGTTGGCTTTGATAACGATGCGACACGTCGCCAGGTACCAGCACAATATGTACATTATTATTGTCACTATTAGCATTTTTAACTTTATTTTGAAAGTAGTGAGGGACAACTGTGCCTTTGAGGAGTTTATTTTAATTACAAATCTGGCACTATCTAAGCCAAATAAAGAGGTAACAATATCATAAAACGTGAGGCACTGTGTACGGTTGCTTTGGACCACACACTTATTTGGGGTACATAATGAAGCTGGTGTTAATTAATTAATTAAGCTGAGCTTGAGAGCTGCCAGAGAGAGCATTCGGCAACCTGCCACACGGTCGTGTGGACGGGCGTGACCTAGGCAGTCGGTCGTGTGGACGGGCGTGACCTAGGCAGTCGGTCGTGAGGACGGGCATGACCTAGGCAGTCGGTCGTGAGGACGGGCGTGGCCTAGGCAGTCGGTTGTGAGGACGGGCGTGACCTAGGCAGTCGGTCGTGTGGACGGGCGTGACTTAAGCAGAGTCGTGTACGTCAGCTTGCGACAAGAAGTCGTCGTCTTCCACATCGAGAATATCTTCATCCTCGGTGTCGGTGAGCGGGTGGGCTGAGGGCGGGAGGACCTCCGGGTGGCGCGAGCGAACGTGTCTGTCTAAATCTCTGCGTCGCACTAACACCTTCCCGCAGTGGTCGCACCTGTAGGGCGTCTCGCCCTCCGCGTGCAGCCTCACATGCTTGTTCAGGTTGCTGGGGTCGCCGAACGGTCGCAAGCAAACTTTGCACTTGAGCGGCTTGTAGCCTGTGTGAGTGCGGATGTGAATTTTGAGGCCATACTTACGGGAGTAGAGCTTTCCGCAGTACAGACAAAGGTGACCTCGCCGGCTGCGGCCTAAGTTTGATACCAGCGTCTCCATTTCAGCGCAGGGGTCCACCACGACCCTTGCAGGATCCGCCTCCAGGAGCGGGCGGGCAGCACTCGTCAGGGGCATGACGGGCATTAGAGGCTGGGCAGCACTGGTGCTCTGGGGGTGCGGGGGCAGCAGTGTACCGAACAGCAAACGTGGATGAAATAATAAATCATGGTTGCTTGTGGGCGGCGGGCCTCCCATGATGAGTGGATGCACTGTGGAAGACCGGAAGGAAGCCCGGGAAGGTCCGGCAGGTAGGAAACTTGGAGGCCTTGGGCAAATTTGGAGTCTGGGACCCGGGCTCTCTGGGGACCCCGTGGTGTTGCTATTGACTCGACGAAAAGCAGACCGTGGCTCCTGTTGGAGGGAAGACCTGGGTGGAGAGGGTCTGGGGTCGCCCATGTGAGAGCTTGTGGAATCGGGAGAGACAGACTTGCTGCCACCGGGCGACCCTCGGCCCCCTGACGTCTCTGCAGGTCTTCCTGGGGACCTGTTGACGGGTCTAGAGGGCGGCGTCTGGGGCCTGGGCGACACCGAGACCATCTCAAAAGGGCGGGATGAGAGGAGAGGCGTGAACCAGGGCTTGGGCGTGGTGCGGGCGGGCAGGCAGGAGAGGCGCTCCCACAGCAGGTGTGAGGCCAGCGTGTCGCAGCGGGCCGCCAAGTGCAGCTTCAGAGGGTTAGGGGCCGTGAAGGATCGGCTGCAGTGTGGACACACGTACACTCCGTCTGCAAGGAACCAGAAGGTAGTGGGGTAAGAAACCTTGCGAAGGAGAGGAAAGTAAGGAAGACGGAGGAGAGAGAATCGTGTTGATGGGGAGCCCAGTATTCCCCTAGTTGTGCTTGAGGGGGTTGAGCTCTGCTCTTTCGGCCCGCCTCTCAACTGTTTCTACTACTACTTTTTTTACCCCCACACCACACACACACACCAGGAAGCAGCCCGTGACAGCTGACCAACTCCCAGGTACCTATTTAATGCTAGGTAACAGGGGCATAGGGTGAAAGAAACTGCCCATCGCTTCTCGCCGGCGCCCGGAACCCGGACCACAGGATCACGTGTACAGCATGCTGTCCGCTCGGCCACCGGATCCCGAGCAGATAGGTAATGGTGCGGACACCACTACCTACCAGTGGTGCGCAGTAGTGATGATGGTTACAGTTTAGCGAAGATGGTTGCAGTAATGAGGATGGTCGTTTAAATTGTAAGGTAATTATCAGGAAAGAGCGCTAAGCCATTATGGCCATATAGCACTTGGAAGGAATGAGGAGACGGATTTGGGATAAGTCGAAGGAAAGGAATGGTGCTCAATTACTTGAAGTTCAGGAATTGAACACCGACTTGCAAGAAACAAGACCGTCGCTCTACCATCCAGTCAAACTGGTTGGACGGTTTGATTGCAAACCCTACTGTGAAGGGTAGGGAAGGTGGTGAAGGGTAGGGAAGGTGGTAAAGGGTAGGGATATGGTGAGGGTAGGGAAGGTGGTGAAGGGTAGGAAGGTGTGAAGGGTAGGGAAGGTGGTGAAGGGTAGGGAAGGTGGTGAAGGTAGGGAATATGGTGAAGGGTAGGGAAGGTGGTGAAGGGTAGGGAAGGTGGTGAAGGGTAGGAAGGTGGTAAAGGTAGGGGAAGATGGTGAAGGGTAGGGAAGGTGGTGAAGGGTAGGGAAGGTGGTGAAGGGTAGGAAGGTGGTGAAGGGTAGGGAAGGGGGTAAAGGGTAGGGAAGATGGTGAAGGGTAGGGAAGGTGGTGAAGGGTAGGGAAGGTGGTGAAGGGTAGGGAAGGGGTGAAGGGTAGGAAGGTGGTGAAGGATAGGGAAGATGGTGAAGGGTAGGGAAGGTGGTGAAGGGTAGGGAAGTGGTGAAGGATAGGGAAGGTGGTGAAGGGTAGGGAAGATGGTGAAGGGTAGGGAAGGTGGTGAAGGGTAGGGAAGGTGGTGAAGATAGGGAAGGTGGTGAAGGGTAGGGAGGTGGTGAAGGGTAGGGAAGGTGGTGAAGGTAGGGAAGGGGTGAAGGATAGGGAGATTGTGAAGGGTAGGGAAGGTGGTGAAGGATAGGGAAGATTGTGAAGGGTAGGGAAGGGGGTGAAGGATAGGGAAGATTGTGAAGGGTAGGGAAGGTGGTGAAGGATAGGGAAGATTGTGAAGGTAGGGAAGGTGGTGAGGTGGGGGTACATGGAGGTGTCCGGATAGTGAAGATGGCTACAGTGAAGAAGATGGTGTGTAACAGATGGTTACAGTGATAATGGTCGTTAAAGGGAAGGGCGTGTGTAGTGACGATGGTTACAGTGTTGGAGATCAAGTGAAGTGTCACTGGTTGGAGTGGTGAGGTGGTGTGTGGTGGGGATGTGGCCTCCCTCACCCCAAGCACACCTAGCTACCCCTACTATATATATATATATATATCTATAAATTAACTATTTCCATCCCGTGCATTAACTTTATTTATCTATTAACGTACATGTGGTTTTCTATAAATATTTTATTTAATAAATTATTTTATTAAAACTTTTAGTTTTCATGACTATTAGTTTTTTGTTTTATATATAAAAAATTGCTATGTATAATCACGTTTTCTAAAAGTACAATAATAATA
>WNGS01018078.1:0-15044 GCA_020271785.1 Procambarus virginalis | reverse complement strand
ATGAGTAATTGAGTCATAGGGAATTTTGTGTAGTAGATCCCCAGACGAAGCTACCATTGGCGACGTATTGTTTGGTAGGTACTTGCACCTTGTTTACAAACATACTTTAACAGGGGGTCTTGTTGTTTTCAGATGTGAGGGTCTCCAGGTCTTGTCCACCGTCACCTCCCGCTATTGCAAGTGATAATGCAGCTGCAGCTGATGCAACATGAGGGTCTCCAGGTCATGTCCACCATCCCTGCAATGCCAGCGCTAGTAACTTCTCCCCTGACAGCAATCCAATTATAGTAATTTACAAAAATGCAATATTGTTTTTGTATCACATGAAAAGGGGTTTAACATTCGCAACCGCCCCTTTTTTAATTGTGCACAGATATTCACTGTTAAATTTGTCACTGTAAAGTTTGTTCCTGTCTAAATAATTTGTTTATTAATTACCCAAATTTTAATATACACTTATACCTGACAAAGTAGGACTAAATGTGCATTACTGCTTTTAAACTGTTTCACGCCTTTTTAAAAAATCTTTCCAGTTGTTGCTTGATTAATAAAGCTTTGATTTAGCTTATCCAGTCTGAGTTTGTTAAATATTTAGGAAAAAAAGTACACTATTTTTTTTAAATAGGGTATATATACAAGGATTATCGTCTCGTGTTTGACTCTCAGCTGAAGATGATAGTAGCATCTTGGCCAATACTCACTTGGGGATAAGTAAGCATACTCAGTCCTATCACCTCCCCTCCGTGGTGCCTCCTTGCCGTGGTGAGGGGCTCACGTACACCTCCCTGGGACCGGTGTGGGTTGCCTGTGCCCCCTCTTTGGGTGGTGTACGTGCTGAAGGGCACCATGTAGGGGCCTTGTGAGCCATCGGACCACCCGCTGGAGGGGTCGCCTGTGAGAGGCCGCCCTGAGTGGATGGTTGGGTGTCCAGGCTAGGGCGATAGGGGGACTGGGGTCTTAGCACCAGTGTGGGAGAATGCACGAAGTAGTAGGACTCCCCTGTTGAAAAGGGGGAGCACCGCTGGGGACGACACACCCTTCCTGCACTGGCCCGCGCTCGGCCTCCCTGGCTGCCCTGGTAGGTGGTATCCCTTGGTTCCGGGTCCCATCCCTTTTATTAGTTTGCTATATGGATGACGACTTGACTACTTCTAACCAGGCTCATGGGGTGGGCGACCAGGCCCCTGAGTCGGACCGTCCTGGAAGACCGGGATCTGTAGCCTCCACTGCAGAGCCCGGTTTAGGCCCAGACCGGACTCTTCCTCCCTGCTCCCCTCCCTCCTCTGTGGTTGGGTCGAGCTCCAAGCCTGCTGTGGTGACCGTCTCGTCCCCTTGCACGGCTCCATCTCTTCTTGCGACTACTGCGCCTTTCGACCCGTCTCTCTCTACGGGTTCTCATCGCCGTCCCCGCCACGGCCGCTCTCGTATGCTTCCTTCCCATCCTACTTCGTTCCATGCTTTGTTTGGTCCTGCTACATGGACTAAGTATTTTGACCTCCAACCCTTGGACTCAACTCCTCCTGACGATTTTTCCCTTCATAGGCATCTTGTCGATTCCGTGGATGCCTCTGTCACCTTCAACCCCACTCGTCTTGGTACCCGTGTCGTTGCTGCTCCTTCTCAGGATGCGGCCACTCGCTTGGCCGCCTTATCCTGCCTTGGTGAAACCCCTGTTCGGGTCTCGAAGAACGCCCGGTTGAATGCCAGTGTGGGCACTGTTCTCCTCCCGCACCATGTTGCGACCGGTGTTAGGGATCTTAGGGACTGCCACGAGGATATCAAACATGTCCTCGAGGCCCAAGGTCATTCTGTCCTCCAAGTGGATACATTTATTCGTCCCCCTCGTGGTCATCGCCGTCTGCCTCTTCGGGTTGTGAAGGTTACCTTTGATGGTAGGACCCTTCCATCCTCTGTTATTCTCGCTGGTGCCAGGTGCTCCGTCCAGGAGTATATTCCATCTCCTCGGCTCTGCGGTAAGTGCTGGAAGTTTGGGCATGGTACCCTCAGGTGCTCTAGTCCTGTCTCTCTCTGTCCCCTGTGTGGAAGCGAGGGTCACTCTAAGTTGGAGTGCACTTCCCCCCAGGCCCGCTGCCTCAATTGCGGTGAGGCCCACCCTACCTTCTCCCGTGCGTGTGTTCGTTACAAACTTGAGGCGGCTGTCCTCAACTTGAAGCACCGGGACCGTTTGTCTTTTCCTGAGGCTCGGCGCCAAGTTCATCGTCTCCCCTCTTTCGCTGGTGTCTCCTATGCTCGAGTGGTGCGCTCTTCCCCTCCTCGTCCTTCCCGCCTTCCTCAGTCTCACAACCGTTTCCGAGCCTTAGACCCAGACACGCCCACCACCGCCTCCCCTGTTTCCCTCAGTTCTGTCCCGAAGGGTCCCCCTCCTGGTTCTCTGTCTAGGGCTCCCCTTCATTCTACCCAGTCTGTCACATCTCCTGTGTCTTCTATTTCCTCTCCTACTAGTCCTTCTCCTCCGTCTCTTGGCTCTCCACGCCGCCTGACTGTGCGGGCCGACGTCCATCGCTCTCCTGATGGTTGTGTTGTTCGCTCTCGCTCTTCTTCTCCTATCGAGACTCTGGAGTCTGTTGCCCAGTACGTTGCTGCTGGGACGCCTGTTTCTTTGAGTCAGAAGCGGAAACCTGGCTCCTCTCCTTCCTCCTCCCCTGTCGGTAAGAAAGCTTCGCTTTCTTCTTCGCCCCCTATCTCTGCTTCTATCGTTCCTTCCCCTCCCGCTTCGGTGGTGGTGCCCCCTGTTCCTACTGTGGGGGTTTCTTTAGCCCCCAGTTCCATCTCGGTTACTGCCCTTGCTGAGGTGCGCTCCCCTCTTTCTGCTCCCCCTCCTCCCCTTCCTTCTCCTCCAGGCCCTGCTCGTCCACCTCTGGTCCGTCCTTCCGCTTCTTGCCCTCCTTCTTTACTCAGTTTACCCATGCCCCCTAATCCTGACTTTGCTGACCCTGATCCTGACTCTGTGCTTTTTTAGCGTGCTGTGTTCCTTCTTCACCTTTGTTTCTTTGCTCTCTGTTACTCTCCTCTCTCTCTTTAGTGATGTCTTTTCTTCAGTGGAACATCCGTGGATTTTACGCCAATTTCCTTGACCTTCAACTTCTCATCTCACAGTTTTCGCCCCTTTGTGTCTGTCTCCAGGAGCCGATGCTTGGTTCTCGTTCTGGTCGCTTCCGTGGCTATTCTTTTCTCTCCCCTCCCCCAGCTGTCGCTGGGGTCCATAATTCTTCTGCTCTCTTGATTCGTTCCGATGTTCCCTTTGTCCCCTTACTTTTTTCCTCGCCTCTCCACTGTTCTGCCGCCCGTGTCTTTGTGCGTAGATGGTACACGGTTTGTTCCATTTATCTTCCCCCCACTGTCCCACTTTCTCTTCCCGATCTTAAACACCTCCTAGACTCCTTGCCGGAGCCTGTGCTCCTGCTGGGTGATTTCAATTGTCGTCATGCCCTTTGGGGTGATGTGCTGACAAACACCCGGGGTCGCCTACTTGAACCTTTCATCCTCTCTTCTTCCCTATCCCTTCTTAATTCTGGTGAGCCCACTCATTTGGACTCTCGGACTCGCTCCCTTTCTTGTCTCGATCTTTCTCTGTGCTCGTCATCCCTTTCCTTAGATTTCGGGTGGCGAGTCCTTGATGACCTCCATGGCAGTGACCATTTTCCTATCCTTGTCACTTTTTTCTCCTTTCGCCCTCCTCTCTCCTTCCCTCGGTGGCGGTTTGCCGAGGCTGACTGGCGCCTTTTTACTCTCCGTGCTACTATTTCCGAGCTCTCCGTTTTACCTCTCCCTCGCGCCCTCCTTCTTTTTCATGACACTATCTTTGACGCTGCCCTGCACTCTATTCCTCGCTCTTCCTCTCGGGGAACGCGAAAGTGCGTTCCCTGGTGGAATTTGGACTGTGCTCGGGCTGTCCGCTGTAAGCGTGCAGCCTGGAAGAGACATCGCCGCCGGCAGACGGTTGAGTCTTTTCTTTTGTTTCGGAAGGCGAGTGCGGTGGCCCGTAGGACCATCCGTGCGGCTAAACGTGCTTGCTGGGCGACTTATGTCTCTACCGTTACTTCCGAAACTCCTCTTCCGCTGGTCTGGAAGCGTATCCGCAAGATTGCGGGTAAGTTCATTCCCGATGTCTCCCCAGTCCTTCGCCTCCATGGTGCTCTTGTGGCGGACCCGTTGCAGGTTGCGACCGAACTGGGTTCCCATTTCTCCTCTGTTAGTTCTGGTTCTCATCTCCCCCAATCCTTCCTTCTTCGTAAGCCTCTCCTTGAGTCTCGTCCTTTAAATTTCTGTACTTTTCTCCACCTTCCCTATAATGATCCCTTCTCTCTCTCTGAACTTCAATCTGCCCTAGCCCTTTGTGGTTCTACGGCAGCGGGCTCTGATGGCATTCATTATGAAATGCTCCGCCATCTCCCTCCGTGCACGTCTCAGTATTTACTGAGTCTGTACAATCGGGTCTGGGAGTCGTCGTCAGTCCCTGAAGACTGGCTCGATGCTGTTGTCCTCCCTGTTCGGAAACCAGGGTCTCTCGGGTCATCCCCCAAGGACTTCCGCCCTATTGCCCTCACGAGTTGTGTCTGCAAGCTCTTTGAACGTATGGTTAACGTTCGTTTGATGTGGTTCTTAGAACACTATAACCACCTCTCTCCTTCTCAATTTGGTTTTCGCAAGTGCCGCAGCACAACGGATGTCCTGGTAAACTTGGAGGTCTATATTCGTACTGCTTTTGCTGCGAAGACTTCCGTTGTTGCCGTCCTTTTTGACCTAGAAAAGGCTTACGACACTACCTGGCGGTATCACATTCTGTCTCAACTTCATTCTTTTGGCCTTCGTGGGAACCTCCCTCTCTTCCTCCAGAGCTTCCTCTCTCGTCGTTCCTTTCGTGTGCGGCTTGGTACTGCTCTCTCTGCCCCTTTTCGGCAGTATGAGGGTGTACCCCAGGGTAGTGTTCTGAGCACTACTCTTTTTCTAGTTGCCCTCAACGGTCTTCTTTCTTCTCTTCCTTCTGGTGTCTTCTCTGCTCTGTATGTTGATGATCTTACCCTTTGCTGTCAGGGTGATGATTCACCTCTCCTTCAACGGCGGCTTCAACTTGCGATTGATGCCGTGTCGTCGTGGGCCACCGATCATGGCTTCAAGTTCTCTGCATCTAAGACTTGTGCTATGACCTTTACTCGGAAGCATGTTGTTCTTCGTCCCTCTTTGTCGCTTTATGGTCATCCCATTGTGTACAGGGATTCCGCAAAGCTCTTGGGGTTAGTCTTTGACACTCGTTTGTCTTGGTCAGCCCATATCTCTTGCCTCCGAGTTGAGTGCTCTAAGGCCCTTAACCTCCTTAAGGTTTTGTCCCATACTTCTTGGGGAGCGGATAGACGCACGCTCCTATATTTGCACTCCTCTCTCGTCCTGTCTAAACTCGATTATGGTTGCCCTGCTTACTCTTCTGCTTCTCCTTCTACTCTTCGCCGTCTTGATGCTTTGCACCATACTGGGTTGCGTCTCAGCTCTGGTGCCTTTCGTTCGACTCCCGCCCTCAGTTTGTATGTTGACACTGGCTTTCTCTCTCTCCAGGACCGCCGTGACCGCTACTGTCTTCGCTATCTTGCGCGGTCCTTACAGCATCCTTCCTCTCGCCTCTGTCGTGCTTTGACTTTTCCTCCTCCTGTAGCTCCTGTTCCTCTTCATTGTCTCCCACTTTCTGTCCGGTTATCTCGCTTGCAGGATTCTCTTTCTGTTCATCTTTCTAATGTTTCTCCTCGTATTGTTCCTTCCTTGCCTCCGTGGAGAGTCCCCCTTCCCAAGTTTTGTACGTCCTTGACTTGTATTACTAAAGCCTTTACCCCTCCTACAGTTCTGAAAAGCCTCTTCCTTGAGCACTTTTCTTCGCACTCCCGCTCTATTTCCATCTTTACCGATGGGTCTAAGTCTGCGGACGGTGTGGGCTACTGTTGTTTTTCCTGACCGTACTTATATGTGTCGCCTCCCTTCGGAGGCTAGCGTCTTTACGGCGGAACTTTATGCTATTCTCTATGCTCTCCGTCTCTTGCTTTCTCATTCTCATTCCTCCTTTGTGGTTGTCGTTGACTCTCGTAGTGCCCTAATGGCTCTTGGGTCCTTTAATCCTGTCCACCCAGTGGTCATCGAGATTCAGCAATGGCTGTTTCTTATTTGTAGTAAGTTTAAATCGGTAGAGTTTTGCTGGGTTCCCAGCCATATTGGTGTTTCTTTGAATGAGCGTGCGGATGCTGCCGCTAAGGAAGCCATCCGTTCTTGTCCCATCTCCCGTAAGGGTCTTCCTTATTCTGACTTTTATCCGGATATTCATTCCTCTATTCTTGCCCGTTGGCAGAGTTGTTGGTCCTCTGTGGTTAGTAACAAACTGCGTACTCTCAAACGTAGTGTCCCCGTGGCCTTCCTCCTACCACCGTAACCGGCGGTGGGAAACTGCTTTAGCACGGCTGCGGGTTGGCCATACTCGCTTAACCCACGGTCACTTAATGGAGCGCCGCCCTGCTCCTTGTTGTCCGCATTGCGTTGTCCCTCTTACGGTTATGCATATCCTTGTTGAATGTCCTGCCTTCCAGGACGAGCGTGTGTCTTGCTTTCCGACCGTCCCTCGCGGTCACTTGTCCCTCGATAGAATTCTAGGTGAATCGGATACTTTTGATATCGTTCGCCTTATGCGTTTTTGTTCTCGTATTGGCTTTCTTGGTAATATTTAGCGCCCTCTGAATATTTCGCACTTTGATGGTGCTACATAGCCTTCCCGGTTTGGTGCCTTCTTTTGATAATTACCTTACCTTCTATCACCTATATATTTGTAATTTATTTTATTTGAAACTTCATTACAAAATGGTTTTCAACATTGGTTGCGTTCACGATACAAGGTTAGTTGTCACAGGTTGTAAGAGTTCCTCCAGCTCCTCAGGTGGCGGGCAGGAACCATGAATGCACTTGCATTTCCCCTCTTTATTGCCACGCGGAGGCACTGGATAAGGAAGCTGGTGGCTCTAGGCTCTGTTTCAATTAATTTAGCTCATATCCTTAAACTAGAGGCACTTTTACCCCAGGAACAGTGTATCAGAGGCAACGGGGACAAATATGTAGTGGTGGTTCAGATCTCTGCATTTGAGACTTGGCTGCTTCCCGGTGAGTGGCAGCGTTGCCCAGATGTACAACACTGATGTCAACGCAGATGTTTGTAAAAGTTCAGACGCGCACATAGTCCCACACTGTCTACAATTCTTCTAAGGGTTCACTATGATCCCGTCTGGGCGACCAACAGGCTGGTCAGAGTTGCGGTTCATTAGGTAACGGAGCGCTCTGCTGGCAACCTGTCCTCTTAAAAATAACGTAGCTTTTCGGTCGTATGCGCTCTATGGCCAAAAATGGACGTAATATGAAATGAAATCGGCTCACGAAAGTGATGTACTGTTCCATTTTCTGTCAGTCCTCTGGCTTACTTGGGAAAGTTAGGAGAGAGAACTTTCAATTACCGGTTTTCATGACGTTTTGAAACTTAATTAGAATTTCATGCCCTCCTAACCTACCAGAGGACCCTTACCGTTTTGGAGAAAAATTCCTAAATTTAATTTATTTTATTTTCAAATTACATTACAGACCATTCTGGCTGATACCCGCCGGCCACTGCCTCGCTGCAAATACCCATATATTCGGTGGGGATTGGCAGCAAAACAGAGCCACTGCAATTCAGAGGGCCTGAGGAGAGACGTGTGCTGGTTGCTAATAGGAAGTCACCCGCATGGGGAGCTGATATGGTTCTAAGGTGAGCAGTGTCGTACAGTAGTGTTGCAGCTTCTAGGCATGATATAGCTCCTCAGTCTACAATGGGGTCATCCCAACTGAATTGATTGCAGGCTTTAGAAAAATGGTTGTAGTAGACCTGGTTCTGAGATTAATTTGATTGTACAGTGCATTCAACTGAGATTGTATACAACTGCCTGTTGACCTATTTACGAAAAATATATAATATATTAATTGGCCAAAGTTATTTACATTGGATACTGGGTCTCTGGGCTAAAATGGTAGAACAACAACAACAAGACGAAGATAGTGAGTGGCACACCCTAATCTTTCCTGCAATGGGATTGACAGCAGTAGAGAAGTACAGATGGATTGTTGAGGCCGGCCGCGCCCACAGAGCAGAGTATCGCATAGAGACCAGGTGTGTAGGTGGCAATGTTAGTGCACAGGTGCAGGGTTACAGTGCCATGAAGCACTTCACAGAGACCAGTCTCGAGTATCAAGGTAAGAATGTTAAATTGTTGGAAGCAAACCCACAGACAAGACAAACTCAAATTATAATTAAGAACTATAGTATTCATGTTGACGTGGAATTTCTCAAGGACCATGAACAGATTGTTTGGGTCAAGTGCAATAGTGGACCAGGGGGACTGCCCAAAAATCAAGCAATTGCTATGTGGAAGGGAGATCTGCCCCCAGTCATTAAAATACCAGGCATGAGGGCATGCAAAGTGGAGAGGTATATTGGCAGCCCGTCCTTGTGTGGCAACTGTCAACGGTGGGATCACAGAACGTGGCAATGTGGTCGCCCAATTAGGTGTGGGTGTTGCAGTGGCTCTCACGACACCAAGCAGTGCCTACCTAAGCTTGCACCGGGTGGGGGTGGCGGGGTAACATCTAAATCTGCCAACTGCAAGCAACCCCACCATGCTTGGAACAGGTATTGCAGCTCGAGGCCTATATGGCGGGGCTCGAAGCCACCGAATCAAACCGCATGTGGATCAGTGAACAGGGGCGGGAATGGCTCCATTAACAGTATCACAGCAAGCCAGGGTCCAGTTCAGGGACCAGCCCAGGGTCCAGCTCACAGTAGACCGACAACAGTCTGGGGTAGTGATCACTCGGTGAACAGGGGAACCCAGGGTGGGGGAGGGGGGGAAATCAGGTGTGGGGCGGGGGCGATGTAGCCAGCCACCGCCGCTCCCCCATCCCCTGAGGCCTTCCCACCTATTTTCTTCAGGGAACCCACCCACCCACACCTCAATCTCTATCCACGGTGTCACCACCACCACCACCCACCTAACCTCCAAATCCATACCAATGAATCGGACTCCTCCACTGTCTCCCATCTGCCTCCCCCTCCAGGCACTCCTGACCCCCAGGAGGTCGTCACTCGGGTTTGTGTTACAGCAACATTAGACCGTTTGATAAGAGCTCATCCAGTCGTCCACCACATATTGCAAAAACAGACGGAACTTGAGAAAGCCCTCTTGCAGATTAAAACGACTCGGGGGAACAAATCCTCAAAATCCTGCAATGGCAGAGTCCATCAAGTGGAGGTCCTGCAAGCCAGAGCCTGATGCAAGATGATGCAACACATACTGGTGAGGTACGTCAGCAGACACAACCAGGACACCAGCACATTAGCGCACACAGTAACGCCAGTACACACAGTAACACCAAACACCATGGAATACACGATGACACATGTGAACATAATACTTACACACGTACAGCTGACGACAAACAACCTCAAAATGGATAATCACAATGAACAACATCTCGCTATAGAGCAATGGAACTGTAATGGAGTTCGCAATAGAATTAATGACATCATACAGTATGTCTGTGAACACCAAACTGACGTCATAGCGCTACAGGAGACGCTGATAGGTGATGACTTCAACCTAAGGTTCGGCGGTTATCGCAAGTTCTCCCTGCCCTCTGGGGAAAGAAAACGGGATCTTATCACTTTTGTAAATAACATTCACGCACAGATTATCAATGACCTGCACATGGGGTATGAGTTTGAGTCACTGGGAGTAACCCTTTACTTAAACAATAATGCCCTACATATAATCAACCTATATGTGCCACAGAGTAAACTTGACCTTGACACACTGCCTGAATTTGTTAATGAAGAATCTACCCTGCTGGTCGGTGACCTTAATGCCAGACACCCACACTTTGGTGCCAACTATCATCAGCCCAATGTCAATGGACGGAAACTGTCACTCTGTCAGGGGAAGTGAAAACCTTAGAGTCCTGGTGATGAACAGCCAACTCGCCTCAGAGGAGGAAGATTGGACTATGCTCTTCTGCTGAATGCACCCCCCTCCCTGCTCGGCTCGTTGATGCCGTGATGGGGGCTTAGTGAGTGGCTGCCGGAGTGTGATGCTCCTTGGGACAGTCCTCTGTCCTTTTCTAGCCTTGTGCTCCTGCTGCCGTCCTCTATAATTATGCCGAGCATCTTTTCCTTTTCCTTGTTTCGTTTTTCTCTCCCTCTTCTCCTATCTGCTTGTCGTTTCCTGCCGACCTTTTGCTTGTTTTGGTTTTTCTTTGGACTTCTATTTTGACACCCGGGTGCTTGAGGAGGCATACTCTTGCACCCGTAGAACTGTAGTACCCAACGTCGAGAGCGAGGGGATCCTTTTATTGTCAATCCCCCTTTCGTCACTGAACCCGATCTCGACGGACTGTCGGTTCTTAAGGTGGCGTTGTGGGGCGTATACTCACGACGCACCCCTGGGAGGCCCCGGCATGATGGCGATAGCTTCTTGTTGGTGTCCTGCCTCTAATTGTGGCTCCGTGGTGGGTGTGGGGCACATTCGTGAATGAATATTTTTTCTCGTAGCAATGATTACTGGTTCTAATGTTTCTCCTTTACCTTCTCAGGCTCGTGGGGTGGGCGACCAAGCCCCCGAGTCGGTCCGTGTTGGAAGACCGGGCTCTGTAGCCTCCGGTGCATTGGGCCCCGACCTTGCTCCTCCTTTGGCCTCTCTGACTCCTCCCCTCCCCCTCTCTGTGGTTGGGTCGAGCCCCAAGCCCCCAGTGGTGACTACCTCGTCCCCTGGGCGGCTCCATCTCTAGTTGTAACTACTGCGCCTTTTACCCCTCTCTCTCTCTGGGGTTCTCAACGCCGTCCTCGTCACGGCCGCCCTCGCTCGATTCCTTCCCGTTCTGATACCTATCAAGCCTTGTTTGGTCCCGCTTCGTGGGCCAAATATTTTGATCTCCTCCCTCTTGATTCTGCACCTCTTGATTTCTCCCTCCATCGACATCTCGTTGATTCCGTGGATGCCTCTGTTACTTTCAACCCCACTCGTCTCGGTACACGTGTGGTTGCTGCTCCTTCTCAGGATGCTGCTTCCCGCTTGGCTGCCTTATCCTGCCTTGGCGAGACCCCTGTTCGGGTCTCGAAGAACGCTCAGTTGAATGCCAGTGTTGGCACTATTCTGCTCCCGCCCCATGTTGCGACCGGTGTTCGGGATCTGCGAGACTGCCACGACGATATTCGCATATCCTTGCTGCCCAGGGCATTCTATTCTCCAGGTGGACACGTTTACTCGTCCCCTCGTGGTAGTCGCCGTCAACCCCTTCGGGTTGTGAAGATTACCTTTGATGGTAGGACCCTTCCACCCTCTGTCATTCTTGCTGGTGCCAGGTGCTCTGTCCAGGAGTACATTCCTTCTCCTCGGCTCTGTAACAAGTGCTGGAGGTTTGGGCATGGTGCCCTCAGCTGCTCTGGGACTGTCTGTGTCCTTTGTGTGGTGGCGAAGGTCACTCTAAGTCAGAGTGCACTTCTCCCCAGGCTCGCTGCCTCAACTGCGATGAGGCCCATCCTACTTTCTCCCGTGCGTGTGTCCATTACAAGCTTGAGGCAGCCGTCCTCAGCTTGAAGCACCGGGAGCGTTTATCTTTTCCTGAGGCGAGGCGCCAGGTTCGCCGGCTCCCGCCTTATGTTAATCTCTTATGCTCGCGTGTTGCGCTCTTCTCCTCGTCCTTCCCACCTTCCTCAGACTCGCAACCGTTTCCAGGCTTTGGACCCTGATACGCCTACTGCCCCCTCCTCTGTTTCTTTGAGTTCTGTCCCGAAGGGTCCCCCTCCTGGTCCTCTGTCTGGAGTTCCCCTTCTTTCTACCCGGTCTGTCGTTTCTCCTGTGTCTTCTTCCTCGTCTCCCTCCGATCCTCCTTCCCATCCTTCTCCTCCATCTCTTGACTCTCCACGCCGCCTGTCGGTACAGGCGGATGTCCATCGCTCTCCTAACGGCCATCGTGTGTGCTCTCGTTCAGCTTCTCCTGTTGAGACACTGGAATCCGTTGCCCGGTACGTAGTTGCTGGAACACCGGTCTCTTTAAGTCAGAAGCGTAAGCCTGGCTCCTCTCCTTCCTCCTCCCCGGCGGGTAAGAAGGCTTCGCTTTCTTCCTCGGCCCCTACTACTGGCTCTATTGCTCCTTCCCCTCCCATTTCAGTGGTTGCTCCCCCTGTTCCTGCTATGGAGGTTTCTTTGGCCCCTGCTTCCCTTTCGGTTGCTGCCCTTGCTGAGGTGCACTCCCCTCTTTCTACTCCCCCTCTTCCTGCTGCTGTCCTTGACTGCTCCTCTCCGTTGTCTCCTCCTCCTCCTTCCTCCTCCTCCGACCCCGCCGCCCACCTCTGGTCTGTTCTCCCGCTTCCTTCCCTCCGTCTTTGCTCAGTTTACCCATGCCCCCTAACCCTGACTTTGCTGACCCTGATCCCGACCCTGATATTCTTTAACGTGCTATGTTGCTCTTTCGCCTTTGTTTCTTCTTTGTTTTCTGTTGTTGTCCTTTCTCTTCTCGTCTGTCTATTCTTCAATGGAACGTTCGAGGTTATTACGCCAATTTCCTCGAACTCCAACTTCTGATTTCGCGGTTTTCGCCCCTTTGTGTCTGTCTCCAGGAGCCGATGCTTGGTGCTGGTCGTTTTCGTGGCTATTCCTTTCTCTCCCCCCCCCCCCCGTTGCTGGGGCTCCTAATTCTTCTGCTCTCTTGATTCGCGCTGATGTTCCCTTTGTTCCTTTACTTTTTCCTTTGCCTCCATTGTTCTGCTGCTCGTATCTTTGTGGGAAATGGTACACAGTTTGTTCCATTTATCTCCCCCCAAGTGTCCCGCTTTCTCTTCCTGATTTGAAACCCTCTTGGACTCCTTGCCTGTGCTCCTGCTGGGTGACTTCAATTGTCGTCATTCTCTTTGGGGTGACGTTTGACAATACCCGGGTCGCCTTCTTGAGCCGTTTCTCCTCTCTTCTTCCCTGTCTCTTCTGAATTCTGGTGAGCCCACTCATTTGGACTCTCGGACTCGCACCCTTTCCTGTCTTGATCTTTCTCTCTGCTCTTCTCTCTTTACTTAGATTTCACGTGGCAGGTTCTTGATGACCTCCATGGCAGTGATCATTTCCCTATCCTTGTTTCCTTTTTCTCTTTTCGCCCTTCCCTCTCTTTTCCTAGGTGGCAGTTTGCTAAAGCGGACTGGAACCTATTTACCCTCAGTGCTGCTCTCTCTGACCTCTCCCTTCTGCCTCTCCCTCGCGCTCTCCTCCTTTTTCATGACACTGTCTTCACGCTGCCCTCCGCTCTATTCCTCGCTCTTCCTCTCGGGGTCCACGGAAGTGCGTTCCCTGGTGGAATGCGGACTGTGCTCGGGCTGTCCGCTGTAAGCGTGCAGCCTGGAAGAGGCACCGCCGTCGGCAGACGACCGATTCTTTTCTTTTCTTTCGGAAAGCGAGTGCGGTGGCCCGTAGGGCCATCCGTACGGCTAAACGTGATGTTGGCTTCTTATGTCTCCACATTACGTCCGAAACTCCCCTGCCACAGATATGGAAGCGTATCCGCAAGATAGCGGGTAAGTTCGTTCCCGATGTTTCCCCAGTCCTTCACCTCCGTGTACTGCGGACCCGTTGCAGGTCGCTACCGAACTGGGTTCCCACTTTTTCTCTGTTAGCTCTGGTCTTCATCTTCCCCAATCTTTCCTTCTTCGTAAACCTGTCCTTGAGTCTCGTCCTTTAGATTTCTGCACTCGTCTTCGACTTTCCTATAACGATCCCTTCTCTCTCTCTGAACTTCGTTCTGCCCTGCCCTCTGCGGTTCTACGGCGGCGGGCTCCGATGGTATTCATTATGAGATGCTTCGCCATCTCCCTCCGTGCACGTCTCAGTATTTACTGAGTCTGTATAATCGATCTGGGAGTCGTCGTCAGTCCCTGAGGACTGGCTCGATGCCGTTGTCCTCCCTGTTCGCAAACCAGGGTCTCTGGGAACTTCCCCTAAGGACTTTCGCCCTATTGCCCTCACAAGTTGTGTCTGCAAACTCTTTGAACGTATGGTTAACGTTCGTCTGATGTGGTTCCTGGAACACCATCACCTCCTCTCCCCTTCTCATTTGGTTTCCGCAAGTGCCGCAGCACGACAGATGTCCTGGTGAACTTGGAGGTCTATATTCGTACTGCTTTTGCTGCGAGGACCTCCGTTGTTGCCGTCCTTTTTGACCTGGAAAAGGCTTACGACACCACTTGGCGTTATCATATTCTATCCCAGCTTCATTCTTTTGGCCTTCGTGGTCATCTCCCTCTCTTTCTCCGCAGCTTCCTCTCTCGTCGTTCCTTTCGGGTGCGCCTTGGTACCGCTCTCTCTGCTCTTTTCAGCAATACGAAGGTGCCCCAGGGTAGTGTTCTGAGCACTACTCTTTTTCTGGTTGCCCTCAATGGTCTTCTTTCCTCTCTTCCTTCAGGTGTCTTCTCCGCTCTCTATGTTGATGATCTTACCCTTTGCTGTCAGGGTGATGATTCACCTCTCCTTCAGCGCCGGCTTCAACTTGCGATTGATGCCGTGTCGTCTGGGCCACTGTCAAGTTCTCTGCTTCTAGACTTGTGCCATGTCTTTTACTCGAAACGGGTCGTTCTTCGTCCCTCTTTGTCACTTTATGGTCATCCCCTTGAGTACAAAGATTCCGCGAAGCTTTTGGGGTTATTCCTTGACACTCGTTTGTCTTGGTCTCCCCATATTTCTTACCTCCGTGTTGAGTGCTCCAAGGCCCTTACCCTCCTTCGAGTATTGTCCCATACTTCTTGGGAGCGGATAGGCGCACTCTCCTTGCTTTGCATTCCTCTCTCGTCCTGTCTAAGCTCGATTATGGTTGCCCTGCTTACTCTTCTGCTTCTCTTCTGCTCTTTGCCGTCTTGATGCTTTGACACCATACTGTGCTGCGCCTCAGTTCTGGTGCCTTTCGTTCGTCTCCGTCCTTAGCTTGTATGTTGACACTGG